>MKEJ01047260.1:0-15112 GCA_001753735.1 Embelia ribes | reverse complement strand
TGAGTTTAAGGGCTAAATATCTAGAGCATTCGAATATTATTTCAAGGCAGTCCAGGGCAAAAATAGACAACAACAAATAAGACAAATAGTAATATAAAGAAGGAACTGTGTGAGTATTATTGTCTTGGTATGCACAATATGCCAAACGGTTCAAGGCATCACGTCCACTGGTCGGCAAAAATATTCGATAGTACGTCACTATGGAAGATTCAAGGCGAAAGCTACATTTCCTGGTGCAACAAGTTTTCTTGATACTCTCGATTACATATAGGATGCATGGTACATTTCAGCCAATTGCATTCATATGGGGGATTATTGGAAAATTTATGACTTTCCATATAGTTTTATAAGTTTGGAGCTAATGAAAGTTACCAACTTTAAGCCATTTTTTATGTGGAGTACACATAATATTTTTTCTCATTCTTGAGTTGGTTTTAAAGCTCGAAATGCGATCTTCAAAATTGTATATTATATTGTCAAAATCATAAAATAATGTGAAAGAAGATTGGCTTCAAAATGAGGAGTTTAAAGGGGATTAAAATGGGGTGTTTAGGCCTTGTAGAAATTATCCCACATCGACTAGATAAAAGCTTATTGTATTGCATAAATATAATAACATGTGCTACTAGAGATGTAATCTAGTGTGACATATGCACATAGATGGAAGTAGTATATGCACGCTTGGACCGTCCTTTAAGCCGAGTTGGGCTCGGGCTCGGGCTCGGTCTTGGTCTCGGGCTCGGTTTCGGGCTTAGGCTCTAGGACATGGCTGAGGCTGGGCTTGGGTTCGGGCTCAGGCTCAGGCTCAGGTTCTGGGCCTGAATTTGGTAGCTAATTGCGCATAGCACTTTAGATGAGTCCTTATCCTTATCCGATTCTGGGACCGAGTCAGAGTCAGGGTCAAAGTCTAAAGTCAAAGCTCGACTGGGTGCACATGTGTATTTCGAACCAAGTATTTTAATTAAATATTTTTAGAAATTACGAAAAGATCCCAAAAGTTTCAGAAATTGCAAGAAAGTCCAGAGGCCCATTGGATTCTCTGAGTGTCTTCAATTCTGTAATTTTTCCACTACTTGATGTTACAAATCAATCATTATATCCTCAATAATGGTAATATAATGGATGAGTAACCCCAATTTGTATGGCAATAAAAGGACAGTTCCTCAACCATTTTTTGAAAATCACAAAACTCACCACATTCATCTTTGCACACATATGCACAGCCATATATAGCGAGTATGTGAGGGTAACACACCACCAAAAGCTCGTCCAGACGTCTCAAGTGTAGCTTCCTTCTAATAGTGTAGAGCAGACGTTGTACCTTAAAAACTCATTACCGGTGCATGTCAGAAGCATGTTGGTGGCAAACAAACTGAGTTTAAGGGGACACGGTCATACTGTGGACTCGTCTGGGATTTAATCCATCCAACCATTTCATATTCTGTAATCAGTAATTTTATTCAACAATGTTGTAATTTTCTTATTGTAATTTAATTTTTGTTGATTAAATAAATTTCTTTTATTCTAGTCTTTATTTATTTATTTATTTCTTGTTGATTATTATTATTCAAAATTATTATTTACAAATAGCAGTTGGAATAAATTTTGACAACGCACCTATCGTTCGCAACGGATATGCCTGTTGATTGACTTGGGTTGCAAGATGACTTGCCATTTAAATTTTGCATACAAACAAAGAGCTTGCAAAAAATGGAAAATCACACATTTAATATTTTCCTTCGACTTGATTAATTATAGCCAATCGACAAACAGAGTAAAATACTAACCTTTTTTCTTAAGAAATTTAGAATACTTGAATTGTTGGTATTTTACTAGTCTATGCTCAGATTTTCGAAGTAGGAACCGTGAATATACACTAAATTAAAATAAAATTAAACAACTCGGTCATTTATGAAATACTGTCTTTGGTTGCCAATTTTCTAATAATTCATCCCGGTTGAAACGCCAGTCCAATCAAAATCAGTAGTGACGAACCAGAGTTGTGGATTGCAAAATGAAGAAGACAAATTTGGCGTTGAACAAACAATAAAAATAAAAGAAACAATAAAGTTGGATTATACGTTTAAGTTACTAGAAAATAATTCAAAACAAATAAAATACTAATTAAAAATTAAAACCCAAACATTACATTATTGATATCATGCATAATATGATGTGTAAACTATTTTTTTTTCTACTTATATTATGAATATACAAATTAAGTATAAAATTTTAATATTTAAATAAGATTATAAGTTGGCTTATTTGAGATGAGCAAGTTGACTGAGTTTTTAAACTGTATTGTCACTTTTGGTTGACTGCCAAATAAAGCAAATGAAATTATTTAAACAACATTAAGATTTTTTATTTGGGAAATTCTTTTTTTCAATCTCAGTAATAAAAATAAAGGAGAATCAATCCAGTAACACTAAGATCCAAACCAAACCAAAATACAGTTCAATTCAAACCAAATCTAGGCCTAAATATTTTCAATCCAATCAAAAACCAAAATAAACTAAATCATAACCCAAACCATCTTAAACCATTTCTCTTTTTAATACAAAAAATATTTTTTTAGTAATTGTAAATCTTCTCTTCAATAAATCACTTTGTACACTCAAATATGAAATAATATAAATTAAAATAAATATAAATCATATATTCTAAAATTCAAAAACAAATGTATTTTGATCTCTAAAAATTCTAAATTGTCCATTAAATTCATCTCAAAATCTAAAATCACATTCAGTTAAAAAAAAAATTCATGTGCGCAATCAAGTTAGATATTCTGTTAATATAACTAGTTAACGGTATCAAATTTATTTCCACTAACTATATAGAGAGAAAGAGAGGGAGAAATAGAATCAAGAGAGAGTAAAAGAATCGAGAGTCCAAAGAGACTCTTATATATAGAGAGAGAGGGATACTTCGTGAGAGAGTCGCTCTGTGAGAGATGTGAAGAAAAGATACGGTTGACAAAACCTTATTTAGATCCGATCGGATCCAATCCAAAAACCAAACCAATGCAAACCAAACCAAAATATAATTGTTATATTTAGGATTAGATCTAAATCCAACTCAAATTAATTTTTAATCTAATCCTAAATCAATTCAAATATATTTGATTTAAATTTATTTTGGATTGAGATCACCAATACAAATCTAGTTGACATCCCTATCTATACAATCCCCATCAGTAAAAGATAGTTTCAGTTGACAAAAGATAGTTTCATTTGACTTTTTATGTAAATTAAGAATTTTTTTAATAAATGCAATCAAATAATTGAATGATTTTTTCCTTTACTAATATGCTCTTATTAGGAATATAATCAATTATAGTTGTTTAAAAAATGTATTAGATGAGGCCATGTTATTGTTAGTAAATTATTGATTTGTAGTAATTTTAATTAGGGAAATTGGACTATGATTTGCAACAAAAAATAAAATAAAATAAAATTGTGGACTATCAAAATAGGATCGGGAACAATATTTTTTTAATAGCAATAATTTTATTTTTCCATTTTGAAAACATGCATTTTTTAAGTTATTGGTTAAGTTATTCAGCCAACGTTGTAATTCATCTCTTGTATGCTTAACTTGACATATTAAATATATAGATATACCAGTAATATGATATGTATTACCATCTGAGTACAAGTTGAAACGAGATCGAGCATTAGATTTTCTAAATCAAGTAAAATTCGAGTGCATATAATCCTCGAATTCTGGAATAGAGCTCGAGCTCAAATAGTGATTCAATAAAACAAGTTATGTTATATAGGATCAATATTTGGCATAATCAGGCTGTT
The DNA here is from genome assembly GCA_001753735.1 of Embelia ribes. Taxonomy (NCBI): domain Eukaryota; kingdom Viridiplantae; phylum Streptophyta; class Magnoliopsida; order Ericales; family Primulaceae; genus Embelia; species Embelia ribes. The sequence continues at coordinate 11,303 of MKEJ01047260.1, read as the reverse complement.
GTCGCAACCATATATATGTATATACAAATGTGCTTACTCCCTTTGTGACCGGCCAAACAACACTTTCGTACAATATTCAACAACAGAATAGTTGTTGAGACAAATAAATTATGCTGTTAACAGTTGAAACAAACGAGTTGAAGTTTTCATAAGTTTCATGGTGTCTATTAAAGAATATATGAGACCAAGTCCCAAAATTTATCCAATCATTTAGTACGTGCCAAGTTGAACTTCTATCTAACAGCAAGTTAGGGCCAGTTTGGATTTTTTTTGTTGTCTGTTATTAGAATGTGTATGAGCATATACATATAGATTGGCATATTATTCCATATCGATTAGAGAAAAAAAACATATAAAATCACTTATTATCACACATCCATGTTAAACTTTTGACTCTCTTTTTTATATTTCCATTTTTATATTTATGTCTTTTGTATTATTAGTTTCTATATTGTATCAGAGTATTTTGGCTTATGCCAGCTTGATCTTTGCATGCACGAATAATCCACCACTATATATTCCTTTCGCTTTTCTATTTTTTTCCCCCTCTAGCAAGTACCGCCAATCGGTTGTTTACACCATGTTTCCCTTTTATTTTTATTTTTTTAATTATTTATAATTTAAAAAAAAATATTCCAAACCTTAGATGGCTCTTACGTGGCGCCACATCTTTCCCATGACCAGCCCCTCCAATTCTTCATGGCCTCTTGGCTCTCTTCACAACCTTTTATGATTTATTTTTCCTACTATATCGGTTGCCGCTTATATTTTTGCCGAATTTTATTATCAAATTGGTGATATAAGTTCGTGGTATTGTAAGTTGGCTAAGCTATCAAGAGTTTTCGGTGCAATAAGTTCGTCCATAGTGGTGCTATAAGCTCATCGAGCCATCAAGATTTTTAATTTTTGATTTTTTTTTGGTAACCCCATTGTTCAAGATTTCATTGAGTTATATTTTGTCAATCACTATCGTACGCTTCTTACCGTTGTGATTGAGGGAGCGTATTAGAGTATATATGTATAGATTGGAATATTGTTCCACATCGATTATAGAAATGGAACATAGTTAATCACTTATTATAAATAGGAGCTCTCTGCTATCATCGTATTTGTGCAATTGTAAATACAATATATGATCCAACGACTGTTCCACCCGTGATGTGAACCACTTTAAATCTTTGGTTGTCTCTTTTATAATTATGTTTTTTATATTTATGTCTTTTATATTATTATTAGTTCTACATGCATCAGAGCAATTTTGGCTAACGCCAGCTCGATCCCTACTTGTAGCATCTTTGTATATAATTACCGTCAATTGGTCGGTTGTAGCGGCGACCCACTACACTATCTATTTTTTTCGGATTTTTTTTTTCTCTAGTAAGTACCATCAATTGGTCAGTTGCACCGTATTCCCCCTTTTAATTTTATTTTTTTATATATTTGCCCAATGGAAAAAAAGAAAATTCTAAAACCCAGATGCTGGTCTCTTACCACCACATCCTTCTCGTAATCAGTCCCTCTATTTTTTCATGACCTCTTGGCCCTCTTCACACCCCTTTTTATGTTAATTTTGCTTATGATGATTTTTTCTTTTAATGTTATTATTTATTTATTTATTTATTGGAAAGAAAAAAAATAAAAAAGTGCATAATAAAAAAAAATAAAAATATTTTACCATTCTTGTGCAGGTATTCCAAATTGGATTTGAGTATCAAGTTGATTGAATAAATTCACCTATACGATGCTATAAGTTCGCTAAGCTTTCAAGAATTCAAGTTGCAATAAGTTCGCCGATCCATCAAGATTTTTTATTTTTTATATATACTTTTTTCTTTTTTGTTACCTGTTATTCAAGATTTCATTGAGTTATATTTTGTCAATCACTAGTGTGTTTCTTACCATTGTGATTGAGAGGGCGTGTTAGAGTATATATGTATCGATTGGAATTATAGTTACTTGAAATGTCGGTTTACGGTGGGAAACACATTTTTCCAAAAATGCATTTCCGATATCAAGACGAAAGCGAAAATTTTTAAAGGAAAGGCATAGGAAATAAATCGAAAACGCATAGGAAATACCTTAGAAATGCGTAGAAAATGTCTCGAAAACTCAAATGATACATATAGGAAATGCAGGAGAAACGATTAGGAAATATTACGGATACTAGTAGGAAACTTATAGAAATTTTGATGAGTACATATTCATACAAAATTAAATAAAAATATAGTGATATATAGTATTTTTAGTACTTTTATATTAAAATAATAGTTTTTAATGTATATTATTTTAAATTATGAATAATACATTTATAAAAAATATCAAATATAAGTATAGAGTATAATAGGTTTTCATAAGTTTGAAAAATATTTTTCAATATTAGATTAAAGAATCACATACTTTTTCTCTACATTTCTCACACGTTTTACAATCGTATCCGAGAAGATTTACAATCGTTTCCCATATTTCAGTTTCCCCTATATTTTCAAATCATATTTCTCGCTTCCATTTCTCCTGAAAATTCCTACTTCCGCTTCGTAATTCAGTAACTATTATTAGAATATTGTCTCACATCAGCTAGAGAAAGTAAATATGTAGCCGCTTATTATAAATAGAAACTCTCTCCTATCATTATATTTGTGAAATTGTAAATATAATGTAAGGTCCAACGACTATTCCACCCGTGGTTCTAATCATGTTAAATCTTTGGCTCTCTTTTGCGTTTATATCTTTTATATTATTACCAGTTCTAAAAATATCATGTGACTAAGAATGTCTCACTTTCGGTATAAATATCTATGGATTGCTCATGAGAAAGTTAATCTCTTTCCCTTCGCGTTGTGATAAGTTCAGAAATTTTCTTGGGTATCCAAATAACAAAGGGGAAAAGTTGAAACCTTATGGTTTGTTTTATTTGAGATTAATTGAAGGGGAAAACTTGGAACCTTATGGTTTGTTTTATTTGAGATTAATTAAACTGATACAAAATGCTCTTAATATTTATCGTCATTGGTAAAATAATTCAAACATACATACTTTATGCTCAAGCATCAACCACTATAATATCAAGTGGAGATACCAAAGCATAATAAGACCATAAATAGAACACCGCCTCAAAAAAAGACTTTTTTATTATTATCATTATCATGGAATTGTTTTTCTTTCCTTTTTTGGTAGGCGTTTATTCTCAATTTTCTTAAGACAAAGAAATGAGGTTCATTGATTAGTTATCACAAATACCCCCTTCAATAGTAAAAAATAAATCAGTTTTCTAATACAGAAGAAACAAAGTCAGCTAATCCGGTAAATGCTTTCTATCACTATTTCTAAGTCTAGCAAGAGCATCATCGAGATTATCTAAATAATTACCGAAAGTGTATTGAGTAGGATAGGAACAAATTCCTCGCATGAGATAATCTAATATAGCGTTTAAGGTTTTCAAAGTGAGGTTAAGTAATATTACTTTATTATATTATATAATTCAAACTTAAGCATACAAATAAGAAAAACATAAGATTTAAAACTGAGATTTCCACATTTCTTCTATTTTAATTTCATCACCACACTATGTAGGATCGGATGTTGGTTAGCGTATTCCAATTTTATTTTTCCATCAGTACGTGTACTAGAATAAAAATATTTTTCAAAATAGGTAAGTTAGCTGAATGCATATGTTTTACGAGTTCCAAAATTTTCTTTGCTAAAAAGAAGTTCGCAATTTTAGAATTTGTTTGGCTGAAAATCATAACTTTTTTTCCTTTACAAAAGAAGTTTTTCATTTCGTTTCTCGACTTTTAGCCGAGTTATTTTACCTAAATAAACTAGAACTTTAAAACCTAGATTCATCCGGTTTTATCGACCTGAAAAAGACAGGTTTTCTTTTTGAACTTCAACTAAATAAATCCTTAATTAATGTGACAAAAGTTCTTCTTGGATGGAAAAGCATATAAATGAAATTAAAATGGAAGATAGAGCGGCAAGAATGAGAAGCCTTTAAATATAGAGGACAAAAACGAATACGGTTACACAAGAATGGATAAAAGAGAGGTTTGCAATCGTTTCTAAATATAAGCAGCTAATTGTTTCGGCACAATTGAATAATTGGTATAGTATAGCTGGATCATGTGGCAAAAGAAACATTATTTCTGTAGATGTAAAAGAAATTAATATTTCTTTCAAATAGTCTGATTGAAATTATTTGCTTTTGAAGGAAATTTTGCATTAATGGTTCACATGATTTTAATCAAATTTCTACAGGTTTTGTAATTCTTTTAAATTAAATAATTCAATATTTTTTCCCAAAATACAGAAATGTCCCGGTTTCGAATTGGCGATTATTGTGAAAACCTGATTTAAACATCCCTCCCCCACACACCCACACCCACACGCTGAAAATGGATCAATCAATATGGCTAGCTTACGACTTCTCGTAAGGGCCGTCTTTAGACTTTTGGAGTTCTAACCGAGAGAAAAAATATATATATTATTTATTAAATAATTTGATTTTAAAGTAATTTTTCTTGCCCTTAGAGACGCAAAATTACTTATTAGATCCTTAATTCAAGCTTTTTTAATATATCTTTTTCAATCAATATAAATGACAAGCTGCTCAATCTATGCCGTGATAGTTGATGTTAGATATGTTTTAATTAATTTTAGGTTTAAAAGCTCATTTCAATAGCAACAACTGGTCATTACAATTTTTGTCATATACACTAAGAACTTTTGAAATTTGAAGTCTCTAGGAAATCGAAGGCCTAAAGCAGCCGCATATTTCACTTTATGGTTAAGACTCCCCTGCTCGTCGTCCATAATAAAGAACAAATTCGCATTATCAATATTCAAGGACAATTACTATTGTTTTTGAAACTACAGGTACCGAAGAGAGATTTTGTTTAAAGCTAAGGGGGGCATTGCAGTAATTAATGCAATGTATGACAAACGAATACTACACGTTGCGAAATACTAAAGCGGTGGAGTATAATAACTCATCAAATATATGCACAAAATATTAAACGAGTTGGTCATTCTTACCCCTATACCTGCATTCGCATTTTATCCCTTTCACGTTTCTCAAGTAAATACAAACGAAAAATAATCCCATTTCTAGATTTGGGTGTACGCTGTTAAGTTACTATTTATATTAAAACTTAAGCTTATAATAGGAATAAATTTTTATTACTTATATATATTCTCTAAAACTATCCATCACGAATGTGCCGAAATCAATTTTTTAGCAAGGTCCAACAGATTCAATTTTTTGTTTGTTTTGTTTTTTGTTTTCCTCTTTCTTTTGTTATTAAGTTTTATAATGGAGTATATTTGTGAACAATCGAACCGAATATCCATTTGTTCTTGAGTTCTAATACCTTGTTAAATTGTTATTTCTATTAAAAATTGGAGTGGTTGGTACTGATAACTTTATTATTTATGTTATTCTCCAATATATATTAAGTGGGGACATTTTCTAGTAAACCCAATCCAGAAAAAGGAATTCCAGTAGATTATTTTCAACATCGGCACTATAATATGTAGAACTGTTCATTATATCTACAATCATTTAACTAAATACTAAAACATTTACGTCTATTTTTTTTTTTCAAAAGATTAGTCGACATGCCTTGCAGATCAATCGAATAAACATCGGTAATTATTAAAAATCAAACCTTTTTGTTATACATTAAAACGGTTATTATCTAACTTTTTGTCGGTTAAACCCGTCCCACTACCCACTTGTATAATGAAAAACGTTAATGATATATCGATTTACTCACAAATTTCCCCCTCAATCACCGCTTAAAAAAAAGAGGTCCAAATGAATTACTTTTGCAAATTTGCGCATTGAGTTTTGAGCCCATTGTTCATAGCAGGAAGTGGCACAACCACAATTACCGGATGACACGGTTGAGATTGGAAAATTGGTTTCTCCGGAACCATTTTGGATGAGAAAGCTATTCGTGTCTCAAACTCGTTCATGAAACTTGTTTTCGAAAATTTTTATTTCAACTTGGAAATTCTCATTATTTTTTTATAGGGTAAATTACACTTTGCCCTCATGATATTTCTAACAATTGTACAATACCCCCTATGGTATTTGAAAATATATTATCCCTTCCACGAGGTATGCATGTTTATTGTACTTGCTTCCAAAGTTTTGGGGATAAAAGTGAAAAGCGGATTTAAGGCTATAAGTTATTATTAAATTACGTAATTGCCTTTATGTAGCACCCATGTTTTAATTTTTTTAATTTAAAATAAAATAGATTATATGGTTTTATATATATTGTGACGACCCAAATTTTGAAAGGAATCCAAAATACCATATTATCAAACCATAAGTAAACTCAAATACAAATATGATAAACGAGTCACAATTTATAAACATGTCTAGAATTACAAACTAAATAAGTCTGAGATAACACAACTATTATATGTGCTCAAATACGGCTACTTCCTATTATAAGCGAAAACGAAATAAGTGAAATAGTAAGTTTACATAAAAATAATAGTTAAATTGGAGCGAATTTCTTCTTATCTACTAGCACCTCTTAATTTCATATATTCATTGGCATTTTTCCTGCAAAGTCTAGTGAGATTTCAGACTCATGTACAATTAATAAAAAAAATAATTGAAGTACATAAACTAGAAAAACGAGTTGCAAATTAAGCACTGACATAACATGCACGCATGCTATACAATAATCAAGTACATGTATGAGAAAAAATGTTCATTACTTAACATGTCATAAGGGTTAACGGTGTCCAATTCATATACTTCTCATTCAAGTGTTGTCATTTTCGTATAAGTGAAACGGATAATAAATGATGTTTGACACACGTATACTATATATAAATATATATATCAAGAAAATATATAAACTATCAAAAATCTTGAGACCAAGTTAAAATAAGTCACATTAGGCAACTTGCTAGTGTGGACACCACTCGCTAAGTCATGGGCCACGATACTAGCACAAGTACAAGTTCGAAATGACTCTAATAAATTGTTATATGCCCTACAAGTTCGGACACCAAAATACAATAGTATCGATAGCCCAATCATTTCAACCAGGCATACAGAGAGCAAAACATAGCTAAGCCTCGCTTTAAGTGTGTTAAGAAATATGTCACGAACAAAATAGCATCTATATATTATATGGTTTTCGTGTATGTCAAGATTTGACCAAGTAGGTGTCCATAAGTCGAGTAATTAAAGTCTCATTCGTATATTGCATGCACATTATATGATATGTCGAGTTAAATTCAAAGAGTTCTTATCATGTCAAACATACAAGTAAACATTCATTCAATATATATTGAATCAAGTATTCGAGGTATATTTATGAGCATAAAACCTGTCTCAGTCCCTCAAACCCGTCTAGAGACAAGTTCAAGTACCTACGAGTTTATGACCAGATTCCATTCACAAAACTCCCCTATATAAGTTCGAGTGCCTAGCATGCAATCAAATACAAAGATTTGGAAAAATTTCACTAATTTTTCTATATTTAATTAAGCTCCTTTTTTCTTTTTCTCTATTTATTAATATTTTGAATATTAATAAATAATATTTCAAAATGTTAAAATAATTCTTGAAAAATATTTTTCTTGGAAAAAATAGTTTTAATACTTTTTTTTTCAAAGTAGAATATTTTTCTTGAATTTAAAACAATTTTTCCTATTTATTAACATTTTAAGTATTTAAAATGTTAATAAATAGCATTTTAAAAATAAGAAAATATTTTCTAAAAATAAACTTCCTAAAAATAATAGTTTTGAATAGTTTTCTTAAAAATAATTTTTTTTTACTTCAACCTTAATTATCCTAGTTCATTAATAAACTCTAATTTATCAATCTAAACAAATAATATTTAGGCATAAATTATAATATCATGTAACAACCCAAAGTAAGATTTGAATGAACAATTGTAACAAATTTTCAAGTAATAATTCATAATATAATTAAATAAAACAAACAAACAAACAAAATAAAATAAAATTAAAACCTTTATTTGCAAACCTCACACCAAAATGATATCTAATCCGAATTTCAAGTAAATTGAAATATTGATATGAACTTCAAACGAAACAAATCACATCTTATTCAAATTTATTACTATTGAGAGAATGTGACAAAGAGAAAGAGGGGAAGGGTGTTATATAGGGGTTTTTTATGAGATGGTTAGAAATTGAAGGGATTTTGGTGAGGTGGTAAAAAATTTAGGGGTATGGTTGAAAATTAGGGAGTTGTTACACGCGCGCGCACGCATATCCTTAAAATGTGATAGCATTTTTCCACTTTTCGGAATTATTAGCTTCAAAATGAGTAAAATAAGATAGTAAAATAAAAGGTTAAATGGTCTTTTTCCATACACAGAAAATTTGTACTTTGACACGGGGTAAAATGTAAATTTAGATACCTCTGGTGTATCATGACATATTCAGAAACCTCATGGGGGCAAATTGTAATTTACACTTTTTTATGGTATTAATACTATTATAGTATTACTAAAAATATTTACAATTATCATATGTTATTATCTTATAACTACAAAATATTTTTTCAATATGTCTCATTAATTTTTAAGGTTTAGCTGTAATATTATTTATTTGATTATTTAGTATATCATCATTTTTCATTTTTTTCTATTGTATTAAAGCTATATTTACATTTCTGTTTCTCTTTACATTTTGTGCTTTCATTTTCTCCGCAACCGCGGCTTGAAGTGATCAAATCACTCAGATTGCTCATGAAGCAGTTAGGGTCCGCCCACTGCCTTGCTATTATACCCTCTTAGAATTTAAATTTTGCGGTCTTTCATCATTTGAGTTGCTCTTTTGGAAGTGACTCAAGAATTCTACTAATCGAAAGACTCATATTACTCACCATTATCGGACTATCCAGACATGATAATAATTATGTAATATTTTCATATATTTGCAAAATCGGATTCACAGGTAGGTTAGCGGGTCACTTTGCTGGACTGTTAACGGGCAGCGGCCAAGTTCACTCCCCCACTCATTCCACGGGCATGAACAGAATATACAAATGAATATTATTACAAAGAGAAATAACAAAAGAAACAGACACAGAGGAGATCACTATATATATGCCACACATGACAACCAACCGAAGGCAGAGCACCAATAAAAACAGAGCGAGAAAGAGAGAGAGAGAGAAAGAAAGCACGGAGAAGAAATTGGACACCATCCCGCACCCCAATTCGCCGGTGCCAAATAGAAATCCTCTTGTCCAAACCTCTCCCACCTGGTTAAACACCCCCCACCAACCCACCACACACACACTCACACGCAAACAAAAACAAACACGAATTATTTCCGTATGTATATCTACATACTCGCACAGAGCTCACTCACAATCCCAAACATTACCTCATCATCCCCATTCTATTTTCCCCCAAATTCTCTATGAGACTAATTTCTCTCTCCAATAAATTTAAACCCCTCTTCCACTCCCACCGCTGCCACGTCACCACCCCCCAAATGGACCGGCGCCGGACCCGGAAGCCGAAGCTCCTCGTCATCATGGGCCCTACCGGCTCCGGAAAGTCCAAGCTCTCGATCGACCTCGCGACCCAGTTCCTCCCCGGGTCAGAGATTATAAACTCCGATAAGATACAGCTATACAGAGGGTTAGATATAACCACCAACAAGATGCCAATGCCAGACCGACGAGGGGTCCCCCACCACCTCCTCGGGGTCGCGGACCCCAATATTGAGTTCCCGCCGTTGGCCTTCCGCTCCGCCGCTTCCGCTGCCGTCGCCGCCATCTCCGGCAGCCGGAGACTTCCCATTCTCGTTGGCGGGTCCAACTCTATTATCTACTCCCTTTTATCCAAAAGGTTCGACCCCGGGTCGGATGTCTTTCACCAGGCCCAACCCGACCCGATAAGCACAGAACTTCGATTCGACTGCTGCTTTCTCTATGTCGACGTGGCAATGCCTGTTTTGGACGAGTATTTGGTGAGACGAGTTGATGACATGCTCGACTCGGGGATGTTTACTGAGTTGACTCAGTGGTTCAAGACGGAAAGGTTCAGTGACTCGGTGAGTCGGGTCGGGTTGAGAAAGGCGATCGGAGTACCCGAGTTTGAACCCTATTTTAGGAGATACTTATTCGCCGGCGGGGAGATGGGGAATGATCCGGTGCGGAGGGGTGCATACGAAGAGGCGGTGAGGGGGATAAAGGACAACACGTGTCAGCTGGCGAGGAGGCAGGTGGAGAAGATTCAACGGCTGAGGGAGGGCGCAGGGTGGGAGTTGAATAGGCTAGACGCAACGGCGGTGTTTAAGGCGACACTATCGGGTGGTGACGTGGCGGGGATCTGGGAGAGGCAGGTGGTGGAACCAAGCGTGGAGATTGTGAAGCGGTTTTTCGAGGAGTAGGTTCTCCAGCTATTTCCAGTTGCCAATTTTAAAAAAAAATTCCAATTTTTCTGGTTTTTTATTTTTATTTTCTCATTTTGTGTAAAGAAATTGATATAAAAGTGGGGGAAATGGGGCGGCCAATTTTGAAAATGGCTAGTTGGCGCCTGTAATGAATTTTGGGAGGCTAATTTATATATAAAGAGAACATTGAAGACCAAAAATATTATCCAAACGTAAAGGTAGCAACAAGAATGGTTAATCGCGAGTTTCCGAGCTCTATTTGATAATTATTTTGTCTGAACTCGGCTCATAAAATAAATAAGTAAGGTACGAATACGTTAGCATACTTGATTTGAATTTTTTAGTTAAACTCGAATAGTGAGTTATTCGACTCGTTAACTCGCAAGTAATTCAAATAATATATATATATATCTAAGTGTGTGTATAAGTTAAATATAAAATTTTTTTCACATAACACTAATAAAATTTGATCTTAATTGACTGATAACATAAAAAAATATTTCACCATAAGTAATCAATTTTTTAATTTAATATAATATATAAAATATATTTAAAAATAATTTATCGAGTGTTTATCGAGTCTAGTGGGGTATTTGGTTCTCTTTATCTAATCGATTTCGAGTACAGATGATACTCGAGTTAGAATAATATTCAGCTCGATTAAAACAATACTCGACCTGCCTCGACTCGTTTCTACTGATGTATTTTGTTATCTTTTATGATATTAGAGCATCTCCAATCCATTAGCTAAATGGGTATTTTTAGCTATTTTCCTGTGACAATTTTAAAAAAGTGAGCTCCAACCCATTAGCTATAGCTCTCTCTATTTTAACTACAGTGTTTCTCTCTCTACAAATTTAGCTAGCCTCTCTCTCCCTCATCAGTTCCGTGTAACG
>MKEJ01047257.1:0-17178 GCA_001753735.1 Embelia ribes | reverse complement strand
ATAACAAATAATAAGCATACAAAATTTTTGTTTTTAAAATTCTAAATGTATTAAATTTAGCCACTATCAAAGCTTTTTTTTTATTATTACAATTGTAAAAGTCAAATTACTACATTGACGATCCTAACTTCTTTTGACAATCCAAATTTCATGTTGAAATTAGATGAGAAAACCTATTTTACAGTCATTTTGAGTAACTCTTCACATGCCTTTTAAATTAAATTCTTAGTAATATTCTTATAATTGATACTTATTTTTGCTTAAAGCGGAAGTTACACGAGCGTGAGGATCTAGGAAGGATTTTAATTAAAAGTAAGGTAACTTTGATAATGAATTTTAACTTTTCTCCATCGTTTTTATGATAATAAAATTATAGTCCTTATTTTGAACCCAAAATTATTTGTAAATGATAAAAATATGAAGTTAGCAGTATATTATTTATTTTGGTATAATTTAGTTTTTTTATGACGTTGAATGTTGATATCTTTCTTATTTTAAGTATTGTTGGATTTAAAATATGCGCAAAAGCTATAGAAGGTACTAATATGTTTAATTTTTCTCAAATTTTGGTAGCCAAATCTATTAATTTTTCAAACTCTTAGCATTATTACTGTTGCAAGTGAAATTACAGGAACAAAAAAAATTACTCTTGAAACCATTGCAATTAATTGATGGAATATTGAATAAGTATTGATATATTTATTTCGTTAAATACAATATTAATCTTATTGGTTCAAATTATCTACTAAGATGTATATAATTTTGTAACAATGCAAAGGGTACTTTTGAATTGCAAAATCGAAAAAAATTTAGAGACTTTTCACACTTATAAAATAGAGTTAGATATAGTCTAGACATGAACAAAAATATTGACTATGTATTGGTGCCGTTGCAATGTTTTGTCATCTAAATATCAACTTCTTGGAAAGGTAAAGATGTGTATCAAACGAGAGATTAGAATTTCGCTAAAATTAAAACAGAACTAAATATGATATGAACAAAAGAATCGGATCCCAAACAAACATATTTGTGTGACATTATGGAGGCGCCCGCTTTTAGGCCATTACACAAGCTGTCTACGAGTTCAGACATGAAAACCTCGACGTCCACAAATAAAAAATTAATCACACACTCAAAATAATACAACAGTTGCACACAATTAATTATATTAAGAATCTCGCTACTCAAAGATTAGCATTCCTTTAATGACAATTACATAACCTTCAAATATTTTGTTACCATAAATAATCGAATGAAAATTGGGAGTAGAGCACAATCGGTGTTAGTAAGGGACTATGGTCTCTATGAGCTCTTGAAGTGGAGCTAGCTCCTTCTTGTCTATCAGTCCAAATTCCTTCAAATAAACAATACAGCGAATTTATAAAAAATGCATTTTGTTTCTCATACTACAGCAATATATCGAAGTAAAAATTAGCGCATTTACATATTCTAGACAGAATTTTAAAGACGCTCCGACCAGTTACCATACACGCCTCTAAACTGCATTTTAGGAGATGTCCACATCAGTGTATCGAAGACTATTTAATCCCCAAGAAATAGGAGCTTTGTCAAAATGGCCCATAGTCATTTGGACCTATTTTCATCCCCAAAACTATTTTTAAGTTTTGGGAATCTGGTGTGGAAATTCCCTATATTCCTATATCTGTTTCACAGTTTAAGGTAAAGGGATTAAAATTTAGAGGGTAAGAATATCTGTGCTAGTCGGAGTGCCCTAATTTAGAGGTTAACTGCAGTGAGGGCAAAACAGAAAGACATAGAAGCATTTAATATGGAGCAACATCCTATCAGTGTCCGTGTTCTCATCTTTTTCATTTTTTTTGTAAGACTTGTATTCCCTATTTTTATCTTTGTCCAATTCCATATGCGTGTTTGCCTCCGTGCTTCTGAAAACCTAAACTATACTACAGGCCATTACATATATGGTCAAATATTGAATGAATAAGCCAGCGATTATAGCAATGAGATCATCCGATTGAACAAAGTAACAAAGAAGTTCGGAAAAGGGAACATGAAATTTGACTTGGGATGTGAAGCAAACTTACACAGGTAAAAAGTATGAAATGCTTGAAGCAGGTATTTAAATGGGCCTCCTCCTTTAGACTTACAATCTTCTGGAAGTGAGAATGGTATATATGAGCATAAACTCGGAACAGGCGCTTGAAGATAGTTTTTACAACTTCCCTAAAATTTGGAGGAAAAGGAGAACCTACAAAATTGACAATATGAATCAGACTTAAAATTAAACCCAAAATGTTTGTCAGAAAATACCAAGCTTCACTTTTATCAAAAGGTATCAATCATTACTAGGGCACAAATCAAAATCATGCCGTACCAAGTCTTTGAGGAAATATGGATTCGTCATCTAACTGTGACTCAATCCAGTCCATCAGATATTCAACATATTTTGGTGCTGAAACCTCAATTGGTTTCTTAATTACAACCCCATCCGCCCATCTGTATTCGTATCTGTGGAGGTACATGTTGCATAAAAATGTAAGCTTCAAGTATATCAAACGTATCTGTGTCGCTAATCTTTTGATTGAAATTAATGCTCAAGCAAGCACAGTAAAATACGATACAAGTCTTTGCAACCCACTAAACATATGATCTAGATATGGGGGTACAGAAAGTTTTAACACTTGGTTCTTGTAAGCACAGTAAAATATGATACAAGGCTTTGCAACCCACCGAACATATGATCTAGACAAGGGGGTTCCAGAAAGTTTCAACACTTGGTTCTTGTAAGCACAAACAAGCAAAACTTACAAACAATTGTTCATAAAAAACAAAAAATAAATAAATAAACTTATATATTGTCCGTTACCGTTACGCAACGGTTTCAGCCTTACACACTGTTACCGTTACCGTTACGCTAAAAAAAAATTCATAAAGATAAAAAAAAATCGTGCCTCTAATTTCCACTATCATTACGTTACAATCGTTACGGTCTGAAACTGTTATACCGCCACCGTTATCGTTACAGTAGCCACCACCGTTATTTAAAACCTTGCATGCAATAGAGAAAAACATATGAGACGACTTAAATCCACGAACTAGTTACACATTAAGAGTGTTAGGTTAACTAGTTTAATCCGTTACGTAAAAGAAACCACTAATTGAATAAGGTCCTGAATGTCACATACTTTTGTTTCTGTAAGTAGATTATAAGCGAGACAAATGGGAAGACATACTTGGGGCCCGCCGTCATTGTCGGACAGGCTTCAGCAGTGCAGAACTCTGTGAGGGTTCCATATAACAAATTCACCTGATTGAAGAAGTCCACAGCTGGAAATTGAAAATCAAACCACCCACTTCAATTGATTCTCTTGGGAGAGAAGCAGCACATTGTAATATACGTAAATTTGTGATCTTTTTGTTGTAGTGAGAAAGAAAGTCAAATATCAGCATGTAAGTAGGACCAAGTTCTTACAACCCCCTGGAACACAGTTTCCGTAAGAAACACTAACAGTGCGTAAACATACCTTCTGATTGTGGACATAAGGACAATAAACAAATACAATAATAAAATGTTCAAGAAGGTTCTTCAAAAACCTTTCGAATTCTGACATGGCACTAGGGAAAGGCTATAGTTGTAGAATAGAACAAAACTGGTTTACACTAGATACATATCACTGCACAGAGCAATGGCTAAGAAAGAAATAAGAAGTGAAAGGTATTGGGAATAAAGATCCCTTTCTTTCCTTAAAAAGGTTGGCGATGGGGAGGTGGTAAGGAATGTTAATTTTATTAAATCTTTACCACGACACAGACACGAGAAAAAATGATGTAACACAACCAATCAGTGACAATCTTCAAGAAGAACCCACAACACATCATACTACGTATATTAGCTTGTCTAAAGATAGAAAGAGCAGTTGCAACTTCCACATGGCAATTATTCATATACTAAATTTGTAGTATGTGTGTGTGCGTGCAGGACACAGAGAGAGAGAGAGAGAGAGAGAAAGCTAAGTACTGTTGACGGCAAGCCACTCATTGAGATCCTCCCCAGGAGGAAGTCTAACTGCTTCCCTAAGGTTTCCACTACCTAGTGTTGCATCAATGTGCTGTCTTAGTTGTGCTCCCTGCAAAAGGAAATAATGTTCACTAAAAAAGTAAAAAAAGAACAAAATCATTCTACTACATAGAAGAAGGAAACCCAAACACTAGGACCTTGTAACATACCAAGTTAGGGTAAGGATCTATCTGTTCTCATATTGAAAGGGAAGGGGAGCTTAGTGAAAGAAATAGGGTGGAAACTGCTCACTTTGACAACTCAGGGGAGGTCTCAGCGATTTGTTGGCAGTTGATATTTGGCTACTAGTATAAGTATACAAGCCTTGCGCATCTGGAGGCTCTGGAGAAGAATACGCTTGTTCTTATTTTCCTTTTATTTATGCCTTAATTTCCTACATTTAAATTCCCTCTTTGTTAATCATTCACTAATCTTTGCTTTGTGATCGCATTTCTTTTTCGGTCAATACATCTAAAAGTTTGCCCCAAAACTCTTGATTAAATTTCCATTTTAGTTCATAACAGTTATTTCCATTACAGTATTACTGGGATCTCAATCCCAGATTGTCAGAAGCTAAACTGATTTAAAGACACATTTAAAGATAGAGAGACAACAGCAATATATCAAAAGTTTCAAGCTGGGTTAAATCAACCACCTTACTCCCAGAAGGTGCACTCTTTTTTGGGCGGAATGTCCTCTGGTTCCTGATAGCAGATAAAACAAATAAAAAAATGCGAAATTAACCAAATAAAACTGTAAGCATTCTTAATACTATTGTACCTTTATTACTTTGGCCACCGCGTTATAAAAAATAACTGAGAGATAAAGAGGGGTACGTGAAAGAGTTTTGCTCGAGAAATTTACAGGGTCTCCGGAAAGTAACAATGCATTTTTTCTGCATTTATTACTAGTAGCAGACGGTAAAGATATTATTAAGAATTATTAACTTGTATATTGGTTCTGTCTCTCTTTGGGAAAATATAAAAATAAAATTGTATATCGGTATATGATCACAAAGAATTTGCAAGTGAACATAAAGAAAAATTGAAAAACATGAAGATCCAGATACTAGGGGTCAAATGCTAAGATTCAATATACCATAACCATTTACTCATATTACAATTACAAACTGGTAATATCATGGATGCTAGACTAATTTGTATCGAACAGTGGCAAAATAACATAAAAAAAATCATTAACAAATTTACCCATATCCAATTCCTAAATTTCAATGATCACTCAAACTCCTTAACAGAAATCAACATACAACAAAATAAAAAACACAACTAAATTACTGAAAGAATAATGATTTATGTAGAGAAATTCATGCACAGAAACATTCTAAAGACCTGTGTTTACACCCTATGAGTTCCCTTTAAAACAGGATAAACGCCATCTAACCCGTAAGTGTATGTACACTTTTGATACACCATTATCAATACCCAAATCATGTTACTGAAGATTTGATGTCATCACTCAAAACTCGAATTCGATTTTAATAGATGAGGCAACAAATAAACCTCCAGCTATAAAACCAAAAACAAAACTAAATTACTCAAAGAGTAATTATATATGTATAGAAAATCATGTATGAGTTGATATTTCCCTTAAAATTAGGATCAACACACAGGATCTAATCCAAAAGTGTTTGTACAGTTTTGATACACCATTATCAATACGAATAATCATGTTACTCAAAATTTGATGCGATTACTCAAAAACGGGATTCAATATTAATAAACATTAAATAAATGAGGCTGCAAATAAGCAACCAGCTATGAATAGAGATGAAATTAGATCCGAAACGAAGATCTGACAAGAGTGAAAATCACAAAAACTGTAATTTTTGTGTCTATTGATTATAACTTATAAGCTCTGTGATTAAAAAATTTAACCTGCCGAGGCCGAAGAGACTCATGGCGCGCGCGCGCGAGCGAGAGAGAGAGAGAGAGAGAGAAGCGCAGGATGTACGATTGGCAAGGGGACGAACGAATAAATCAAGCTGTATATGTATGTATGTATGTATGTCTGTATATGTGTTTCCAATCAGGAAACTTTTTTGACTTCCTTTTCCGGAAAATAGAAATTCCAGGAATCAACACTAGATGTAGTTATGTTTTATTTGATTCAAGTTTTTCAAAATTACATATTCGTCCAAATTAGAGTTTGATATCGTACATATTTGCATATATGAAATTTTTACATATTATTACACATGTGATGCCACGTAAAAGAGAGAATAATTTTTAATTACAACATTTATTTTTCTTTCCTGTGTGTCAATATTTTTATTCTTACGTGTCAGCATATATATGGTAGCATGTAGAAATTTTTTATATATATTTATTTATAAAATTTCACTCCTAAAAAATTCATCTAACTTTACTATAATATAATGAAGAATTTTCAAAGTTTTCTTCTTTTTTCATTTTCAATTCTAAAATTACATCATATATATTATATAACATATTATATACAATAAACTAAAAATAAAATACCCCCGTGCAAGTAGCATCTTGTAATTATTACATGTGTAAGATTTAATCAGTTAAACAAAATGAATGGAAATTAATGAGAGGGGTGGTCTTGCTAATTAGAATTTAATTTCATTCAATATCATATTTCTTGAGGTGTATCCGTAGCCATTGGAAAAATATAAATGCACAACGTTACATCCTAAATATTTGAATGCAATTTTGGATAGAGATGAGAAACTGATATTGCTACATAAATTGCAATCAAGCATACATTTGAATTAAATAATAATAATTCATGGTGTACGTTTCGCTATCTAATTAAATCCCATTTAAATTGATTTTCTGTGGGTGATGAAATTTGCCATTACAAAACAAAAGAACCAAAACTATTGAATGAGTTTTAACTATTTGCGACCTATGATTGTTTGGCCTTTCCTGTTATGTTCGAAAATATTGTCACATATGTAGTGGGCAAAAAATATTGTGCAGGAATATTTATTAGGTTGCTGTATCTTGAAAGCAACATCCTTGAATTATTCTCTCCAAATGATCACTTTCGGATCCGTTCGCCACCATTTTGTCTTATCTTTTATATGTTATAATATTGTATCGAGTGTAAATTTAAATTTTATGACTATGGAATTATATCAACAAAAAAATATTATAAATAATAAAAAGTTAATATGCGTGTCAATCAAAATAGTACAAATGTTAAAGTTAGACAAAATAATCATGATTATATATTAAAGTGAAAAATTACTTACCTCAAACAAAAAAAATTAAAGACATAGCATCATTTTTTTTTAGTCATTACACGAGTTGCACGCCCATCGCATTTGTTTCCATTGCTACGAGGCGCGCACACACAATGTGTGAGTTTCGGTCGCTAGTTCCCATAAAAATATTTTTGAGCTTCAATCTCTTTAATGGGCTCTTCATCATTGTTTATAGTTTAATTATTAATAATAAACATGTTATCATTGATTCAGACTAAATCACTCTCATCTGCTGTAGGTGGTTCTTAGTCAGTTCAACAATCTCCTGCAAGTTTTCATTTTTTGTGGTCATCAACGTGTTTACACCATTAAAAAATTAATTGCGCCTATTAAAAAATTAATTAAATACAAAATAAGATTTTCATTTAATTAATTGCACAATAATTAGGTAAACCGTAATGTAACTTAATTATCATAATAACGTGCATTTACACTTTGTAGATTTGTGACATTAAATAAGACTATTGTGGAATTAATTATTAATTAAAAGCCTAAAATAAGGCTCCAAGTTAATCAGTTATATCATTATATGATAATTAAGTTAAACGACATTTAACTTACTGGTGGCCATAACATCAAATAAATATGCATAAGGTTAGTCAAAACCCTGGGTTAAATGAATTTAATTAACAAAATTAATCCGTTCTCGTAACTGGTAATAGGTTGGCGTGACATAAACGCTTGCACATTTCACATGATAGTGGGAAACATAATGGAACACGTGGCACATCCAAGGAAGATGGCAGCAAAAAAGTTAAGGGTTTCAAATTCCAACCATTAGATTAAATCGCAACAAAGCCCTCTAAAGGAAGAACAGAATGCAGAAGAAGAAACATCAAGCATATCCCCAACAAAGGTTTTACCTACAAATATGCGTTATTGAACTTTATGACTAACAGTAAAGTAGTTTGAAGTCATTCTGGCACCTGTAAACCATCCAACTGTTGTAAACGAAGCAATTAAATTGAATAATAAAAGTAGCAAAAATTATAACATCAATCCCAAGCCTCGTCTACTTTTAAAATTCGATTATTGACAATGCATTTGCAATGCACTAGTTAATACACTAGTTAACTTAAAAGATATCTTCAGTTCTACACTTGTGTACGGGGCAATTAAAAAAGCTATACCAGACAAGTAACTCGAAAGCAAGAGGGAGTGCATCCACATTACTAAACTGGGTGAGTTAAATGTAAATAAAACTGCAAGAGGGAAAAAATTATCGAAAAAGAGAGGAAATTTTGGGAAACACAGAAGAAAGAGCTCATAATCGTGCATCTATCAATCCGTCTTCATACATGTGATCCTAAAATAATATTTGGAGTTTATGTTTTGTATCACTGAAAATACTTCTCATACACATTGGAACAAAAAGGTTACAAAAGACGTCCCCTTGGGAGACAAATGGAGATGCTAAGATAATTATACATGTTATATACAACACCTAATCTGCAAAATTTCAGGACGACAGCCCTACCTAATATTGCATATATAAATTAACTAAATGTAAACTAATTGGCATCATTTGCCCGATAAAAGACTTCTTTCCCAAGCAAATACGCCACTCCTTCCTACATCCTCAAGTGATAAATTACGAGACAGCGACTTTTTATTTCCTAGTAAACTAGATATTGTCTGTAAAATGGAGCAACAAGCTTGAAGTTCATCTAGCTTCTCAGAATCAGTATATTTGGAGGAAGTATCCTCCCATTGTTGGTTAAATGACCTGCAAAAATTGGAATCATGTTACTGGATTGTTCGTACCATGTTCTGCCAAACGAGACACAACAGCATAAACATAATGACAAACAAGGCACAAAATTCAGAAGCACAATTTTCATATAGCCTGAGATCCACCATCAGTAATAATTACGCTTTCAAAAGCCATCAGTTCAGTTTTCATCTGTCATTCTCATTGTGAGTTTATGTAGTAAAAATTCTAATAGCTTCATGCCTATTTTCTTCTTTCTGTTCTTCCCCCGGAAGAATATGGAATTAGATTAGATCTCGCACTAGTTCCCCACCTAGGTGTTCCTTTAAATAAAAAAAAGCACTCCGGCCTTTAATCTTTTATACAAGGAACAAACTTATTATAGCCTGTTCAGTTTCAACCTTAAGGTCAACCCAGCTCATTAAACTTCATTTTTTCAAAAAATTAACTTGCAATAGATACTCCTGACAATTAAGTAGGAAATATATGAGATAAAAGTCCCACAGCACTTACAAAACAATGTTCATCATTAACATGAGAGAGAATTCTCAAAGGCATGGAGTTCAGGTTTAAAAAAATTAGAAAATACATTAAAGCTCAACATAGAAAACGCTGAAAGATGGCTGCAGTAATGCTTACCATCTCCAAGCAGGATTAACTTCAACAGGGCAACGAATTCTTGTCAAAAGCGAAAACAGACCATTTTGATTGTCAGGCAAGCTCCTCATTTCTGACGAAATAAGAACGAAGAATCAATAACTCAAGCTTACTCTACGATAGTCTAGAAGATCAAAAGTGGTAACAAGTTGTTAGACGACCACCATATAAATTTCAATACCATTCTCAGCCAAACACTACTCGTAAAAATTGTTAACCTGAATCAGGATCCGAAATTTAGAAGCCAATGTTTTTATTTTCTCCTGTGAGTCACTCATCAATGGTAATTAAATGGGAACAAAATCTACATTTTTTGTAGAGAAGAAACATCTCAGAAAATAATTTCCATATTTCTGATGGCAACAAAGTCTATTTGCTACTATCTCATAGCTTTCAGTTGAGAACACCTCGGACATACCCAAATTCCTCGAAGACTGATTGATAGATGGCGACAGGAAAAAAGAAAATCGACCGTCAATATATATTTTCCATCGTCATTAGTCGTTTCAAGCATATGACGTTACTACTGGATACATGAAAAGATTCCAATTGTAGGATTACCGATCATGGTTGTCCGCTTGTCATTACTAACCTATGATGTTAAATCACTACAAGCAAAACTAAATGACTCGTGAACTAATCACCAACAAAAACACATACATATATTCAAATCCTTGTTTTTCCTATCCTAACCTGTTAATCAAGTTTTTCATGTTGAACTTGCAAAACAAGCCCCCATCTACAGCATCAATTTAGAAATCATAGATCGTTCAGAAAATTAAACAAGATAAGCCTCAAACCTGCCACATGGGAGAGATCAGGAAATTGTAGCAGACACAAAGCAGAGATAACCGAAGGAAGAAATCTGTATTTTGTGCCCAGAAGTAGTTGGAGATGAAAAATATTTGTAGCTAGTATCTCTTTACAACCATTACTGAGCATAGATAATCCTCCATATTGTTCCTTAGCGTGTTCCAACAATGACAACAATGTTTTAGGTTCCGTTCTTTCGGGGGCAAAATTCAAGCCTAAGCTGCCATGTGGGTGCCTCTGAAGGATCACTGATGCTGTGAGCCAATGCAAGAGGTTAGATAACAAAGAATCTTCTTTGAATTGATCTTCCTCTAAACAAATCACTCGAGGGGAATCACTTTCTTTGCATGATTGTGCTTTTGTTGAGTCTGACCGTATAGCAGTTGAAGTTGCCCAACTTAAAAACTTCATGAGCTTTTCTTCTCCCTATAAAGTACATGAAAAAGAAGCTTCATTCTCTATAATGTCGTTGCAACAAAGAGAAGCGAGAAGCAATCTTGGTTTTCAACAAATGGGATTCACATGTGAGGTGCTAAGTATTCTCTCTTTTAAGACATGGACAGAGTATACATCAATTGGAGATTGTGTTATGGTATATATACAGTTCTTTTTGTGGTGCTGTGCAAAAACAGACATGGAAATTGGCGACCTGTAACAAATTGATCCACAAACCATAAATCAAATACCAAAGTTTTATTTCAGTAATGAAATTTTGGGTAACACGGATATATCGTACATATTTTTTTCCATACTTCTCAAGAAATTTCAAAACGCTTCCAAAAGTTTGAAATATATTACACCTTTTGTTGACAAAAGTTAAAACTATACAAATATGTTCCGAAATCTATTAATCACTGTTTTTGAAGTTAGATCTTGATGCATTTCAATATATTTTTGAAAATGTACTTATACTTGCATGTCAATCATTCTGGTCCCACATCAAACGAACACATTCAGTCGTTTCAATAGAAACAAATGAAAAGTCTATACTTGATTCAGTCACACAAAAACTCTTCACATCATTTCAAATACCAAAGAAAGTATGAATATTACAATGTGTACAATGATGTCATGTAAAGTTCAACTCCTGTCCATTGAAAATTAATGATTCAAATTCTCGCAGAAATGTGAATCCAAAAAAACACAATAAGGATAAGCTGAATAGGGCATGTTGCAACCATTTTTCCATGATGTAAAAGTGTAAGAAATCCATGAGCAAAACACTGAAGCCTAAATCTGCCAAATGTCGGCACAAGTTGAAGAAAATTGGATTGAATAAATCATTTAGACTTTTATTTTCTCAAAATGATTTGTATGAAGTCTAGTATCAAATCATTTGAATTAATACCAGATCAGCATTAAATTATATCTTCAATTAATAGCAGGATTACTAGCATAAAACCCCTCTCT
The DNA here is from genome assembly GCA_001753735.1 of Embelia ribes. NCBI lineage: Eukaryota > Viridiplantae > Streptophyta > Magnoliopsida > Ericales > Primulaceae > Embelia > Embelia ribes. The sequence continues at coordinate 5,298 of MKEJ01047257.1, read as the reverse complement.
ACCAACAACTAAATATCAATTGCCTTTCTTCCAAAAAGAAAATGCTTAGGTGTTGAAAAACAAAATGTTAGTGATGAGTGATAAAATTCAACAAAAGAGAGAAAACAGATGAGAGATTTGAAGAACAAAACAGAAAAGCCAGTCTCAGTTAACTATTTCCGTCACATAACGTTCACAAAAAATAGATGTTACTCAAAACTGCAGAAAAATTAATATTAATAGTCATAACTCTTCCACAAGTTGCAGCATATTAATTTTGTGAACCTTTTTAGTTATTACAAATAGGCTAATGTACGTTGAAGCTATAACTATTGAAAAAAAACACTAAGCCACCTTCAACCTAAAAATAGTTGAAATGAAAACTTTTATTTTCTCAAATTCAAATAAATGAACAAATACTTGGCAACTGTAAGATAATGATATATCAACATTTAAACTTATATATATAACAACACGCTTTACCCATTGAACATTAATAAAGATTTTCTTTCCTTTTTCTTCTCTTTCTAATTTTATTAGAATTTGCATAGCCCATCCTTTAGCGGATATCCTTTTGTACAACAACTGCCACTTAATTTTATTTTTTAAGTTGATAAAAATTCTATCCAAATCTATGCACCCAAATAGATAGGGAAAAGTGGAGAGCAGGGATGTTAGAGAAACAGAAAATACCATGTATGATATAGCCACTGGAGGAGTGCTCATAAGTACAGCATTCAACCCTAATTCTGCAGTATCACTATACTTTGTGTCACTGCATTTGCTAACAGCTTCGTAAATGCAGAACACAGCCTCAATGGACATAGTAAAATGTGTCTGATAAAGTTCCCTCTTTTGAGAAATCTTCAAGGTTGATGTCAGTATCTTGAGAATGGATGAAACAATATGTGTATGTTCCCTGAACAAACTGCCACCAGCTAGCAGTTTGTACAAATGAGTTGAAAGCTCAGAGAGCTGCTCAAATGCAAACTTCTGGAGCCACTCATGTGTGTCGTCACATGAAACAACTCCATTGGCCACCTGCATAACAACAAACAGAAGTCAAAATAATGGAATGCCCCGCAAGATACATCACCGAGGGTGGGTTTGGTATGTCGCCAATGATTATGAGAATAAAAATCAAATATTTTTTTTTCAGTAGTCAAAAAATCAAATAATTTAAATTCTAATAAAAACCATGAAAAAATTTATCAGTTAGTAACAAACGCAAAAACAAAACCTCAAGAATTTGAGAATAAAAACAAAATTTTCTAATTTTATTTAGTTTCTCACCAATCAATCTATATCTATCATAAAAATGAGAGTTAAAACACTTCAGCTAGTTTTTGTTCTACAATGCAAAAAAACAATGTTATTTGCACAAAAACTTAAACATATAATCATATCTTATCATAAAAAAAACTACACAAAAAAGTAGGTCATGGTTGTGGTTGTGGTTGTGCCAATGTCCCACCATATTCTTTTAGCATCTTAATTCATTCTCTTAAAACTTTAAATCTTCCCAAATATTTCTCCCTTTCTAGAGAATTACATTCACAGAACCAAGAGGAAAGTGTCAATGTTATTAGATTACCTGAACCTGACTTATCTAAACTTTGATTAGTGTGCCATAATTAGATTGATTGAATTTGTCTTAATGTAAAAAGAAATTGATTTAATGGTTCTGTTATCAAAGAAATGCAGATTTGGTTTACAAGAGAATGTAACACTCATCGTAAGACCTAAGATAAGCATGTATCATGTATCATCAGAGCCACTATCTTGAGCGTCATCATATCTGGGAACCTGTTGTGGTCATCAAGCATATTTTTAAAATGGAACTGCAGTAGCAGACAATCCATCTATTTCATAAATTACATCATAAAAGTAATATGAAACCTTATATATTTATAATCTGTGTATTGATCATGATTGACCAAAGTTTCTTACTAAGATCAATACAAACAACAATGACCAAACTGACAACCAAAACCATGATGCAAGAAAAACACCACTGCACATGCTTAAATTATTAACATAAAAGGATGCTAACACTGCATTTCATATCAAATACCCAAACTACAACTTCCCATTAAATATGATTAATTCTATACACAACTTTTCAAAATAAGTGCAGCTTTTTACATCTCATACGCATAATTCTTCTGATCATAACTTCACATCGACGAGAAGCATATTAGTTTACATGGTCCAATAATAACCCCTAAAGGGGAAAATATTAACACCTTGTATTTTCGTGGTGCCAGCCAAACACCATAAAAAGAGACGAAACATTAAAAAGGCTAACGTATACTTGTTTCTACCCACACAACAAACATACCAGTGATAGCGGAACTTGTGATTAAATGAAATAAGTAAATATCCATCTTTCATTAAAGAACCAAGTTGATGTTGATAAAGCATATTATATTTATCACCTCAAAGATTAACATTTAATTCATTACAAGAGAGAATGATTAGACCAATTGACAAGGAAAGAAATGATTTATTTCAACAAATTCTTCATAAGCAATTTTAAAGGGATGGCTATTGGTTTTAGATCGAAAATTTTGTGAAGTCCCCAGGTGACCTCTTTCAACAAACGCCCTCTGAGTTCTCTTTTTATAATGTTCTTAATATCTCAAAGGAGAAAAAATTGACTTCAAAAAAATACCGACAATTGCTAAAATTTAGGACACATATTAAAGACTAAAGACGCATTCAACTGTTAATAACCCCAGACCAAGAACACCAGAAAGTTTGCTGTCACCACTCCAACTATTGCATTTAATACATACTCCACTTAACTACAACTCTAAAAGGTGCTTAATATAAAAACTACAAATACAACTTATCACTTCTATAGATTTCTTTGCGAAGGGCAAAAGTAAAAGGAAGAACATAGCTTTTGTATGACAAGCCTTGTATAGATAACAAATCCTCCTACACAACTTAGTTATTGAAGACCCAGAACACTGGAAGATATTCGGGGAATAGTTACATAGTATTGAGGAATAAGGATTTCAACCTTAGATCAAACTTCTTTTTATATGATTAGTTCATTTTCCTATATTCAATTCAACACTCAGGAGGAAACATTAAGACAGGAGTTATAAATATTATATAACGAGAATATGTGTTTTTGAGAAATAAAAGAATATAAGATATAATTGGAAACAGCTTAGTACCTCCAGTACAGTGACTAACATAGTCAATGGCAAATTTCTTTGATATTGGGACTGTATCCCACTGAAGACAGAGACTAATGAAGATAACCACGGCACAAGACCACAGTGTTCAACCAAAAAGTGAGCCATGCCACGAAATTTAAGAGATTTCTTTACCACCTGCCACGCAGGAAGAAGATAAATAGTTAGGGTATTTATATTGAAAGCTGTAACATCATGATCCATAACAACGGCAACATGTTTAGACTTTAGAGTTAACCCCACACGTGAATGCAGCAAACGATTTACAACAGGAACTCCTAAAATAGCATAGAGATATTCCAGTAACAAATCGATATTGGACACTCAAGAAAGTCGTAAATCCTAGAAAAATAAATATGGGGGCTTCATTAGCACATGCAGAATATTAGTTATTGGACATATAGTACTATGCGATGAAGAATGTTATATTTATCATTTAGGTTATGCTATCGCTATTTTATTAAAATAAGCTGAGGAATAATTGTTAAGGTGATTTAGGATTTTTGGTTCTTTTCTTTTGTTTGTTTCCAAGTTGGACTAGGCCCTAGGCATTTTCTTCTGAGCCCATAAAATGGGCCATAGGATATATTTTTCATGGGAAAGTGTTTACGAATTAACTGCGGAAGTTTTAAAAAGGGCTGTGGAAGGCAAAAGTAGTGGTTCCATTCTCAATATGCAAAAAAGAAGAAAAGTTCCAGCAGCTCAAAATAAGGCATAAAAAACAGAACATAAGATTACCTGAAGGATCAGGTCCTTTGCTTCATTATCGGTAGGGGGAGAAGCATAACAACTGAGTAGCGTCTCAATGATACTGTTCCTGATATATAACTGACAATCATCGTCTGAATTTAAGCCAGTATATAAGAGACGAAGTATCCAAAGTCTGTCAGATTTGAAAGTAACAGAGCTGCTCCAGAGAAGACTCTGAAATAATGGTACAGACTGCATCCAATGTAAAAATATATAAGAAATCAGAATTGAGCTGGTCTTCACCAACAAAACTATTGCCTAAAATAATATAGATAGCCAAGGGAAAAAATTGAGAAGAAAGAGGAATGTGGTTATTTTCAGAGCATGTGTTTCTTGCCAGTTTATTGTTCTACAGATGGTCAAGGAAACAAGTTGTACAAAGGACTCTATGGTTCATTAATCTTCTGACACTATAGAAAGTTCTAAGATATTCTCAATAGAAAGTTCTAAGATATTCCCAAGTGTGCCATAGAAACCAGAATATCATAGTAAACCATACTTTCACCACACGAAACTATTTCGCCAGAAGTTTATTTGCCAAGTCAACATAATGAACTGACAGTTTTTTAGTTAAAAAAAAAAACTAATACAAGGGTAGTGTCCAAGGAAGTAAAAATAAGGAGTTTTTAGGTGCAAGGATCGGAAACATGTTAGCAAATGAATCCAGGTACATAACAACCAAACTTCAGGGATTTAGGTGGAATTTACCGCATGTAAATAGCATTAATGTAGTTCTTGTCAAAATGCTTATACCTTCATATTCACCCTCGGAGAGTGCATCAGAAGCTTACTTATGGTTGAATAATGATCGTGTAAAGGGTCCAATAATATGCAAGAAGCCTCTGCAGCAAACATTGCAATTATAGATGGAATTCTCTGCCAGGATTCTTCTATACCATTTTGTATATACATAAGCAACAATCGAAGCTGCATTGTGTCTTTCCTTTTCTGCCCTTTCTGCAATAAAAATAATACAACAGATAAGAGGGGAAAAAGATTTCAAACTATCAAAACTTTTCGCTGAAAAACCAAGCAGGACATTTCGCTCACAGTACCACACTTTTATGAGTCAAAGAGACAAAAAAAAAACTCAACGTTATGCCACATTCAGCCACAACTTGCCCCATCATTTTCTTAGGGACAAAAACAGGACCCAAAAGAAAAGCTTCTTGGACGTTAATATCTTCAGATAACCAGAAAAACTTAGCAAACAAAACGTTTGAGAAATACATAAGAAAGCAAACTTAAAACTATGGACCACAATAGAGTTCAAAATGCTATCATAATAATAAAATTATTATCTTTTGGCTTTTCCAGCTGATTCCTAAGATTTATCTTTAATTTTAATTACAAGAGATTT
>MKEJ01047240.1:0-17043 GCA_001753735.1 Embelia ribes | reverse complement strand
GAGAATGAGAAGCCGAGACCCAGGGCCACCTCTGGGTTCTCGGGAATCTGAAAGCCTTCTTTTAGGACGTACTCCAAGGCCACCTCAAGAGGATGAGAGACTGAGCCCTAGGGCCACATCTAAATTCCCAGGAATCCGAAAAGCTTTTTTGAAGATGTGCCCTAAGGTTACCTCAAAAGGATGAGAAGCCAACCCCAAGGATATCCCCGATTCCCTACACCCTTATCACACAAATAGTTTATTAGCAACAATCACAATGTCGATCTTTTTATTCAAAATGCCCACAAGGTTACAATTACAACAAATACAAATAAAGTACATGACATTATTGTTACAAATAATGGTACAACAACTAAAAAAAAATCTCTTCATTCTTCGGAACTTTCTTGAGCTCAAAAGGTACCAACTCCATCCACTGGTTCTAGCTTCACTCTTAGGCCGCCGGCTAAATAGGGAAGGCGCTCAGTCTCAATTCAACATTCGGCTCCCAAAAAGGAAGGAACTTTGGGTTCAATAAGTGAAAATTTTCCATTATTCGTTACAAACCAGCCATAATTTTTCCCTTGGGAAAACCATTCTAAAGTTTCATCTAATTTATTGCAACAAAGCTCTACAAATCGGCTCTGTTCCCTTTCATTGTGCATAGAATGAATAACCCGTAGGGAATTCTTGGCATATAGAATCATACGATTATACTCGTTTAAAAACGAAACCACCGTTTTAGCAAAAGAGCTACAGTCCAACAACTCTGCCTTCAACCTATTGATGATATTTTTTAGCTCCCGAAGGCATGAGTGATTTCTCATAGTTTTAGCATCAGCAACAGATCTTTACTCCTTTAGTTCTTTAACCTCTTGATGAAAGTCAAAAAGTTCAGCCGAGATTTCTTGAGACTAATCTTTCTCTGCCTAAAGGTGGGATATTTCTTCTTTCAGCTCTCCAAAGCGCCTATCTATGCTCAACATTTGACCAAGTTCCCGTTGCAACCAATCAGAACGATCGTCTGCTACCTTTTTCGTTTTTAAGGTATCTTCAGCCAACTTTCGAGATTGTTCTTGTTGGTATCGATAATGTAACACTTTGGCATTAATCTTATCCCTCTTACCCATAAATTCTTCGCCCTTGAAGTATGAGATACTACGTTCAGTTCTGTTATTGTAAGGTTGGCATGATACAATGATCTCCTTGGCTTCTTATTTCTTTATACGTACGGGCATAACTCAGCATGACACGCTTTGCACAATGCCTCAATAGCCTCTATTATACTGGCGAACCTTGGTTACAATTTGATAAAATATGGTGAATGTAACTCATCAATTTCACCAGCTGCAACCTAAATTCTCCAATCTGACCCTCACCAAGGTCGGTCATATCCTTGGGCCGAACTGGAGAATCGGGAGCAGGGATATCACCTCCATCTTTCATAAACACACAATCATTCACATTTAGGCTTTCTGGACGTTTCAGAAATAAAAAAATAGAGAAGAAGAAAAGAAAAAGCTCAAGAAGCAAACAATATTGAAATTTCATTCACAAAGAGTCATTACAAAACTTGAGATTTTTTCTATACCAAGTTCAAAATTCCTATACATCGATTGAACAAAAATTCAAAAACAGTAAAGGAGAAGCCCTTTGTCTATTGAAGGAGGACGAAAATAGGCTGAAGAGGCACCAACAGCAAAAGAAGACATTTTGGCAGATTGCCTGCGCTTAGATTCTATATATGGCTTATATGCAAACTTGATATGTTTGGTAAACTCGTGCTCAGAATAGGGGAATTTATCTTTACCTCAAATGGGGCTAACTTCTGGAACCATGGCAAAATCTAAGCCCCTACAGAAGAAATTGCGAGCCTTAAAATTACATAACCTCTTCCACCCAGTAGGAAAAGAAGTCATCTTTGTATTCCACTATTCACACCTCGCCATAAGTTTGGCAATCCTCTAATCCTTCTCCTTCATCAACATCCTCACTTCATCTATAGTCTGAACCAGATCTTTAATCTAGTCATCCTTTCTGGCATTGGCTTCAGCCAATTCTGAAACTTTTTCGCTTCAGCAACCTTCTCCTCTAAGTCAGCAACCTTCCCCTCCATCTTACCTTTTTCCCGCAACACTTTTTCCAGATTAGTGTTCCTTTCTTCAAGAAGCTTGGTGAGCTCGACGATTTTCTTATTCCGAAAGTCCAGTTCCTCCTTCGAGATAGTCTGAGCTTGAGCCGGATCATCTTCTTGATTAATCCGTCCTTGATGGTGTCTAGACAATAGTACACCAAGTTGAAAAGCACCCAGGTAGAGGTTATCCATACACTCCGAGCTAAAAGCTCCTCAAGACTTGGCATAAAGCTCTTTGTGGAGATTGGGGTAGGTTCTCTGCAACCCATTAAAGATTCCAACTCCATCAAAATTAGGAGGAATGTTACAAGAACGGTATTCCTCTTCTGGTTCTTCGCTCTCAGTATCACTGCTATCTTCACCAACTGCAGCTGATAAAGATCTCGATACCAAGTCACTATCAGCATTTCCTTCTTGGACTGAACCAAAGGGTTCGGCCCTATCCTCTTCTCCTCCAACTTCTTCTTCAAGACCCAAACTTTCACGGAAGTGCGCCATAGGGTCAAAATGAGCCAATGGATCAAATTGATCCGAAGGGTTAAAATCCCTCAAAGCTTCCTCAACCATATACCCTATGGCTTCTTCCTGAGTTTCCTCTGATACCTCCGAAAGATCTATAGGGGAATGTTACTCCCAATAGGCTAGAAATCTCCCATCTACACAATAGGTGTCATTCTGCTGGAGCTAGCAACTATAATGACATCCAGAGTGTCAGATACCACAATGGTGACTTCGGTGGTTACAGCAACATGGTATGATGACTTATTCTTCTTTCTTTTTCTTGGTTCCTCCACTTCCGGAGCTGATCTCTTCTCCTTTTTCTTCCTCTCTAAATCTTCCCCTTCAGCATCGTCCTTCAATCTACAAGGAAATTTATTAGAGCCAAACAGGTTGTGAGGGCATCGGGCATGCTCATCCATCCCTTCTAGACCTTTCCACTCCAAGATTTTTGCCAGCTCGATTATCCCTTCCTTGTTAGGCTTTAGAAAGTGAGGTTTCTTTCCCATGTAAGGACCTTTATTAATGTGGGTCTTATTTGCCTCGGAGACTTAGACACCTAATATAATCACCAAATCATTTTTTGCCCCCTTATTTGACGTGGGCAAAGATGACATAATTCGCTCAGGACATTTGGGAGATAAAAACCATACGTCCTTCGCATGAACCAAGTGATAGCAATAGGCGATCTCCGCCACCCCTATATTCACTCCAACTGTATCATTCAAAATCTCAATACCCCTAATAATCCAAAGGGTATTTAGAGCGATCTGAGATAATACAAGTTGAAAAGCTTGCAAAAAAGAAATCAACAAAGGAGAGAGGGGATAAGAGATTACACCATAATAAAGGGTACTCAGATACAGATCTCATCGCTATCATTTTGGAAAATCCCTCGAGCTTCCTCCTCAGTTTCGCACAACCTAACTGAAATATCAATCCCTCTCCCATACTCTTTTAAAAATTTCTCCCTGCTAAATCCCTTAATCAACGTCAAAGCCGCCAATTGCGACAATTTTGTAGATCCCATGACAATCTGGATTTATTCAAGACCTTTGGATTCTTTTCCGAAGTCATTCAGCTTTTCCCTGCTCTCGTCGCTGCTTCAGCCATAGTATTCTAGAGAGAGAAAATGAAGGTCATATAAAATCAAAAGCAACAAATGCATAGAGTGGTCTATCTTTCACTATTTATAGTAAGACTTCAACCGCCCAAAGGTAAATCAGAGACGTTTCAAATATGCACATTCATGACAAGTGACAACTAAGCAACATGGCTATACGATCATTTCTAGCAGTCCATATTTTCTATTCAAATATCAACTACCTTGAACCATGACCTGCATGGTCCACGGTAGTTGGGGAGCAGTATGGAGTATTACCCTCAGGGTAAATAAAGAATGAAAATTTTATCTAAGATATAACCAGTGCAATCAGTTCCTCCCTTCTCCTTCGACTTCCCAAAAAACAAAAAATACAAGATGTGGACCCTGGCATTGCATTATCAGCAATCCTTTCTTCTAGGTTGGCCCCTTTGGATTAATAAAAGATCGATCCCTAAGCCAGAAAGAAGGAATTAATTTCTAAGCTGCAAAAATCAAGTTTATTTTTTCTCAAATCCAATCCTCTTCGGCTAAGGCTATATAAATGTTTAGCATTCAAAAACTCTCTTGGGCTGCATATAAAAAAAAAATACACTCGAGGCAGTTGGGGAGCGGTTGATAAATGTGTATTTATATATACAATAAAATACAGGGATTGGTACCGTAGTTTAATCAAACTATCCACTGCACACTTTGATTAACAGGAAAGGTAGGGACTAATGGGGTAAATATTATTTGATAGTTGTACAAGTACTGTGTACTATAAAAGCTGTCACATGTCAGTTGAAAAGACAGGCGAAAAAAGTTACTCTCTCTCTACATTTAATATTTAGCTAATTCATTTATTACTCTAACTATCATTAATATCTTACTGGAACCCTCACCAACATAAGCATCAGAAAGTCGGCGAACAATTCACTCATCCGCACTTTCAGGTACTGAAGGGAAGCAGAAAAAGGACCTTCAGAAGATAATCCCCCTATTCACATTTTCAGGTATTCATCATCGGAGAGTATATATCCGACTTACATTTAGATACATACCCTTCAAGTACCAACTCCCAGGGTAACGAAGGGATAATTCGGTTAAGTATGTAAATAATACCAAGGATTTGAGGGTGAGTAGAGTCTAGCTATTATTCGATATAAGTTGTCTCGATACTCCGAGTGGTACTTGAAAGTGCAGGCAGAGACTGCTCATAGAGACTCCAATACTTAAAGACTACTTACGTAATTATAGGAAAGTCAGAAAGTAAAGTATAATATACTTAAAGACAATATTTAATTGAATATTAAATGTGGAGATAGAAAGTGAACTATTCGTTCAGCTAAAAAGTTAGTATTTATTGTATATGACATAGGAAAGATGGTGATTAGTTTGATTTTTTTAATTGTACCTTGATTTTTCTCTTTCCAATATGTCAATATTCTCTCTTACGTGTCAATAAATATGTTATAGTATATAAAAAATTACTTCATACTCGTATATATAAAATCTCGATATATATATATATATATATATTATTGGTGTTTAAAATCATAATTCGAATTTTTATAATTAGAGCATGCACACCTTCATTGCGAATTGTGTATCACAGATTAGTTGCGTTAGAAACAAATATCTCTAGAAATAGGAGTAAGGTTGCGTACATCATACCCTTTTAGAACCCGTATTATAGGAATTTTGTATATTGGGCCATCAATATATATATATATGTATGTGTGTGTGTGTAATTCTATTTGTACAACGAAAATAGCTATAGGCACCACTTACAAATTGATTGAATTACTGTTAAGGCATCACTAATTAATTATTTTTTTTAAAAAAAAATTTTAATAACTAACCTTGATATAAAAAGCAAACTTATTATTTTGTTTTTTCATTTTTAACGTTCTCTTTCTCTCTTTAAAATACTCTCTCTCTCACGACTCACGCCTTCAGCCACCGTTGCTGTACGCAACTACTATAAACTATCGCCACCACAAGCCACTACCCCCAGCATCACCATCGCCACAACCAATAACCCACCACCACTACTGCCACTACCATCGCCCTACCACTATCACCATCACCACTATCGCCATCATAGACATTCGCCCCCTAAGATTTCGAATGTCTGTGGTGACATTCGAAAAATTGGAATACAAATATAGTAAGTTTTTGATGACATACTAAGGATTGGATATGCCTACAATGTGTTCGATAAAATGCTTCATAGAGGTTGTATTATGTTATGGCCTAAATTTCTTTTCAAATTTTAGTTTTATTTTTGTTGGTCATATCAAATCTTAATTGTTTGTTTGAAAGGTATCAGATATGTATTCGTTATAATGTCTCCTAATGTTATTTAGATGTTTGTCATTTGTATATGTTAGTGTTTGAAACAAAAAAGAAGTATACATGCACAGGATTTACATTCCACTACCACAAAAACTAATGTCTCTAGTGATATTCGTACACTCAGTTTTCGAATGTTAGCTTGATTTTCTCAGGATATACATTCGACTACCAAAGTAAAGAATGTCTCTGGTGACATTCGTACACATAGGTTTTAAATGTTAACATGAGATTCAATATTCTCAAGATGTACATTCGACTATCAAAATAACGAATGTCTATGGTGACATTAGTGGGCCTAAGTTTTGAATGTTATGTATTCGACTACCAGAATAACGAATGTTTCTGGTGACATTTGTGGCCTAGGCTTCGAATGTTAGCCTGACAACACTGACTTTTTAAATGTTCTTAGGACATACATTAAACTACCAAAGTAACAAATGTCTTTTTTGTGGGCCTATTTTTCGAATATTAACCCGAGAATACTTATACATATTTCAATCACAAGGTTCATTTGAATGATAAAAAAATATGAATTATAAGGTTAACAAAATATTATATTTCCACCAATTCATTAGAAAGTTCACATTTTCACTAAACCGTATCTCCCACAAAATTACATATTTCTACTAAATTATTACAAAATTCCTATAGTACAATGCAACCTCTATAAAATATTTTATCAAATACATGCAGGCATCTGAAATTCTTAGAATATAGTATCAAAAACTTACTACATAACCATCAATAATGATAATATACAAGTATTTTTTTGAAAAAAAATTTGAGTGTATTAATTGGATTGAAAATAAGTTTTTGTGTTTTGTAAAGATTGACAAGAAATGGTGAGATAGATATATAAAGAAGATAGAAGATGTGGAGATGTTTGATATAATAATATTTAATATTGAAATTTAAAATGTTGAACATAAATAGAGAAGTATTGATGAAAAATATGAACATGATTGTTAAAGAATATGAAGAGTGTTGTGCTTGAATTATACTAAAAGTCATGCTTATTATGGATTTAGTATTTTAATAATAAATATTATTTCATTTTAATGAGAATCACTTGAGTAATTTTCTTTTATTATTTTTTGTGATTAATAATTAGGTGTCTTATATTCTATATAGTAGATGATTAAGTGTGTAGAGTACGACTTACACGCCATGAAATATAAGTTTAATATTTACAATTTTGGATGGAATATTGACACACCATCAGTATAGTTGTAGTAATTAACTTTAGTAGGTCTGTCTCGACTATAGGGAATGGTTGAGTTCCAACTCTTTTTACTAGTACATTATATATATATTAAACAGGACCAAGTTGAGGTAATTATTTTTGTACTTACTAGATAAAATAATAAATATCTCGTGGTCATTGACATTGTTTATATTCTTAATCCTAAATTATTATTTAGACATGTCAGATTACAAATACCCACGCAAATAAGTTAAGTGGACGAACTTAGTGGGTATTTGCAATCTTTACGTGGGGGGAAAATTAAACAATATTGGCAATGAAATCAAATTGAATTCGTATATATGAAGAAAGAATTCAGTCGCAATTCTTTAGTGGGATGGATTACGATTTATATGGATAAGAATTAGCTCGGTTGAAAAGATAGATATTTAGTGTAGCCTATATAAATATGTTTGTTATGACAGAAAAAAAGATAGACAAGATCAAAATCAGATAATTTTTTTTTCTGCTAGGTAGATTGAGAGTCCATCCTCTAATCCGAAGTAAGATGTTATGGGTAATGCAGATATAGTAGAAGATCGGAGGTGCAACGGTTCTTCCGAAATACAATCAATTTGGAAATAACGAGATTCAGAAAACAAATCTCATAGGTATTAAAACGTAATTAATTTTTTTATAGCATACGTACATGCTATTGGTAGATTCTAAAGTATAATTTTTTCCGTTGCGTTCCATCATATTGAAGATGGAGTAATTTGAGGGAAATTAGCATTTTGGTAAATTGCCATTGTGTTGCCTTAGCATTTTTTGTGCTAATAGGAAAAAAAAAACTTATTTTATTTGTAGTGCCCATTAAATAAAATAATTTTTAATAACACGGTGCTCTAAGTAAAGTAGTGTCTTTAGTCATTTTTGTGTTGTAAATAAAATAGCCATGTATATAACACATCCAAATATAGCTTTTCAAGGTCAAGTCAAAGTCGGTGATGTGCAATAAAATTTTGATCTAGTCAGGTTTCAAGTTCAAACTAAAACTTGAGTTCGAATTCAGTCGAGTACGTCTGAGTATTATTCATTCACCAATGAAAATTTGAATTAGTTAAGCAAATATTCATCTGGACTCAATTTGTATTCACCTCTAGTATAAGATTGAAATTGCATAATCAGGAGATTAAATTAATCTCCCACATCCGAAAATTTTCAAGAGAAATGAAACTTTATCCTTCAAATGAGTACTATTATTTTCTTATATTGGCAGGAGTGGTTTATTTTTCCAGAGAGCTCATATTTGCTCATTTTATCTCATTTATTGTAAATGTTTTATCTCCTCCAACGAAAGGAAACTCTGATAGCTATTAAGGGCACTCAGGGTGTCATTTGGTTCAATCTAAACCAAATCAAATCAATAACTAAGTAATCAAATCTAAATTCAAATTAAAATACCTTTCAATCTAAACTAAACACAATCCAAAATATTTTCAACCCAATCTAAAACCAATCTAAAACCAAAAAAACGAAACCATTACCCAAACCAACTCAACTAATTTCTTTTATCAATACAAAATATGTTTCTTTAGTAATTTTTTGTATGTCTGTGATTTTTTTGTACATTTAAATAAAAAATAAAATAATTAAAAGTACATTTGAATCATATATTTTAAAATTTTAATTTTATTATTACCACACAAGTTATCAGATATTTGAAAGTCTGTGAATACTTCGACTTCGTGTTTAGATTTTTGAAAAACTTGTCATCTTAAATTATTTTGCTCGTCGCTATAAATAAAAAAATTTGTTGAGGTGCAAAAAATCAGACAATCAAAGTAAACAACACCAATATTTAACGTGGTTCGGCTAATTGTACCTACGCCCATAGAGAGGAGTAAAATTTTATTTCAAAAATCACTCAAAGAGAAGTACAAAATTCTTATACAATTTCATCACCCACCTCATAATTCTCATAGAGCAAATAGTGCTCCCCTAACATAGCTATTAATCTGGCTTCTGCTACCATTGTTTTGTGTTTTTGATGTATCAAAATCACAACATTTGTCACCGTTTTATAGCCCTCATTTGGCATAAAACATGCCTTTTATTTCAACGTGAAACATGCCTAAGGTGTGAATCATAACCCAACATTTATAGCCCATCGAATAGCGCATCAATCAGCCCCCAATCACAACCACCTTTATTCAATTTCACTACGTATCACCATCACGATCATTGCGCACAGCCTTGATCCGCGACATAGCTGTAGTAGCCGCCGTTGCGTCAGAAGGTGCGGATCTCTCAGGCGTTGAATGATGGAGAGGATACGAGGCTAATCTTAGGCGTTGAGAAAGAGATGATAAGGTGAAGGTGGGTGTGGAAGGAAAATTGAAATGAAGGATGGAGAGAAGGATAAAGAGAGTGAGAGAGAGAGCAGCTGGGGATGGGGTGAAGGCCACGGTGGCTGAGGGGAGAGATGGATTGATTTGTAATTTTTTGTTATTAGTTTGACGGGTGTCAAATTTTGGTGAATCGCTAGTGTATGGAGCTTATACATCGTCGGTGTATGAAAATTAAACTCATATTTAAATCCAAATACATTTTATAACTTATATATACAACAATAGTCTGACGACTTGCAGTTTAGACCCTGACAGTTTAGTTCGCAAAAGAAATGCCCCCAATTGAGTAGTTGTTTAGTTAGGGATGACATGATTGTTGTGCCATAGAGTGCATTTGTTTCGGTGTACTAAATTCCATGGGATTATTAGTCGCAAGACTGTCAAGTGTTGGGAATAAATGCATAATTGTAAAATGTTTATTTAGGTATTTGTCCCGACAAACGGAAACTGAAATTTGGACGGATGATTCTCATCCCTATTAGTCCCTTATTTGGGGTGGTTATAGTGTGGAATGACCCCCACACACAATGATATGCATAAAAATGAAACAAATAGCTGATTGTTAGTCTAACCGAGTATGGTTCTACGAAAAAAACACTCATTGATAGCTATACTGTCACGAATTTGAAAGAACCGAGGTCATACTCGAGATGGACAAAAGAAGAGTATTGATTATATTTTTGGAAGGTAATGTCACCCCATTAATTTCAGTTATAGTGAATACAAATGCAACATAAGCACATAGTGGAATTGTCCGCGTAGTATTGATTTAGGTTATAATTTGAGATTTTCCAAAAAGAAACAATAGATCAATATATTGTTGAAAGGTTGGGCAGTACAGAGATCGTCAAACTATCGAGTTGGCTTCCGTTGACCTTCCAGAAATAATGGTAGCTGATGAATAGGATGAGCGGGCTGCAGGCGATGGGGAAGGAAGAAAACTACTGAATCAAAGCGCCTCGGGCTCTTCTACGTATACTTGTGTATGCTTGGTTGAACTCTTGATGACTTGT
Organism: Embelia ribes; assembly: GCA_001753735.1. Classification (NCBI taxonomy): domain Eukaryota; kingdom Viridiplantae; phylum Streptophyta; class Magnoliopsida; order Ericales; family Primulaceae; genus Embelia; species Embelia ribes. The sequence continues at coordinate 6,383 of MKEJ01047240.1, read as the reverse complement.
ATGTTATTGGTGTTGGTGATGGATGGATGTTGAGATATCTGATGTGATGTTGATACGCTATTGATAATGGAGGAAAATGGAGAAGAGATCCACTAGAGATCTAATAAAGTGGTTATAAAATAGTTGGTCACTTTTCTTAAAAGTAGAATGTTGTTTACTGCTCCGTAGTAGTTGATGGAACGTTTCTCTACTTCCCGAAGGCACTTGACTTTCTCTCTCTTGATCGGTCAAAGCATGCCCGATGGGGCGACTGCTTCGACAAACCCTTGATTCCAACATCCAATCCGCACGCCCCTAATGATTCCGCTCTAAAGGATGCCTAGGTCCTGCTACAGACTTAGGTTGTTGATATAGATATTTTTGGTAATTCGAGTGTAGATGAGTAGTGCTGAGGTGACTCCGATGAGAAGGTTATGATGAGACGACTAAGATGCCTTCCGATAATAATTTGTCTATGATAATTAGGCTCCGATAATAAGGCTTCAATAATAAAGCTCTGATAATAAAGCTAAAAAACCTTCTGATAATTGGGCTCTGATAATAAGGCTGAAGAACCTTATGATAATTAGGCTATGAAATAAGGCTGAGAAGCCTTCTGATGATTAGGCTTAAAGCTGCTGAGAAGGGTGATATATGCCTTTTGAGAATTAGGCTCCGCTTTAGGGTCCGAGGAAAAAGCTTATATGCCTTCTGAGAATTAGGCTCCGCTTTAGGCTCCGCGGAGAAGGCTGGTATGCCTTCTGAGAATTAAGATCCCCTTCAGGGTCCACAGGGAAGGCTGATGTGCCTTTTGAGAATTAGTCTCCGCTTTTATGTTTTGCGGAGAAGATTGATATGCCTTTTGAAAATTAGGCTCCGCTTTTAGGGACTAAGATTCTTCCCGAGAAAAGTCTTATATTTCTCGAGTCAAATATCAATATTCAACTCAAGGTTAGCTTCCATATATATAGATTTTATTCAAATACCTCTAAAAGGTAAAGAGTTTTTCCTTGAAATTCTATAAGCTCTAATAATATGGGATTACCCAAATCAAATTTAATAGTTCTCTCCATTTCAGATGACTCCTTCAATCTAGAATTTTATGTTGACTGGTCTGCTCGTAATAAATGGGGCAATGTTGAGTTTTAGAATGTCATTTTGATATGGTGTTTGCAGTTCAATTTAGTTTACAGTATTAGAATATTTGAGGGGAAAATGCCAGTGGGGTATGTTGGACAGCTGCAGGTTCTATGATAAATGTCATTATTTGTGTAAATCATAGTACACTTTGGTGGTATATGCAAATGGACCATGCTGGAAGAAATTATTGTGTTTTCAAGATAAATTATTATGATTTGAGGACAAATTATTAATAGTATTTTTTTATTTAAAAATAGTTATAGTATTTTCTGCTTTATTTATAATAATTTATTCTTAAAACATAATAACTCCGTAAAAAAAAAATTATACTGATTCTTGTAAAATGTTTCTTGTATTAAGTTGGTTTCCGGATTTGTATAGGGTCAAACAGAGTGTATGATATAGATCTTTATGGGATTTGTAAAGGTGACTTAAGTATCAATAAACTGTTTCCATAATTTTATGGCAAGCCTGATTTTTCCTCATGCATAAACGGTAAGGGGCTCTCAAGAATAATTATAATGAATGCAAGAATAATTGTTATATTCATCCTTGTTTTTCGAAACTGGTGAATAATCTAAGGGTGAAGAAAATTTTGATGATTATAAGCTTTCCTTTCCTTTTCGCTCTTTTTCAAATGTATTTTTCACTTTGACTGTTGGAAAGAAGTAAAAATAACAAGAAAACAAATTTGAAGTTTTAAACATGCTTCTACTCGTCGTATCTTATTTTAGCTTGAGCTAATCGTCGCCTTGACTGCCAATTGACTGTGCTAATTCAGCAGTTCTAACTTTTCATGTCCTGTAATTAATTTTAAATATGTTCCTTCTCGGGTTCATTTTTCGTAGTAAAGTTTTATCTTCATGATTGAGCCTGTATTTTTCCCTTCTAATTTCGTTGTAGTTAATCTTACCGAGCCAGCATCACATGCTTCTAATTACTTGTTTTTGATAAATGGTTTTTCCGTAGTATCTGGACTTTCTGGGAGCACGGAAACAGCTCAAAGCCAAGTTGCAGTTGGAATGGGCCTGCTAGCTGGATCAACTGTTATGCTCCTTACAGTAATATGGGGAACTTGCATCCTAGTTGGCAAGTGTGACATTGACGGTACACGTGCAAAAGATGGATGCGATTCAAGAGGATATAATTTAACTGGTACGATGTTAGATTTCCTGGTTTATTGGTTTTTTCTTTGCTATATAAATGGTATATATCTGTTTTCTAAGGTATTAAGTACTAATTAGGTGAGATCAGCGTGTCTAAACTGGAGCTATTAGTCATGAGTGCAAAACTTGTGGTTAATCTTTCTTTTTTGCCGGTCTCAAAAACTTCTTGCAATTGTTTCCTTTGTGCTCCAATTTTTGGAGCTGTTGTTTACTTGAACACCGTGCACTACTACAGCGCTGGCATGACTGAACTAACTGGTTGATATATATCAGTCACAAATCTAATCGCCTCAGCCAGTGACCAGTTTGTTTTATGTTCTGTTCCCATTTAAGTAGGTTAGTTTCATTGATGATGTTCACGTTTTTGCATCTTACATCTTTTACACTCCACAAATTGCAGGTTCTGGTGTCAGTACTGATATCTGGACTAGCTATGCCGCCAGAATCATGGCAATATCTGTAATCCCGTTTATAGTTGTACAGTTACCACAAGTCATGCACTCAACTTCAGGGAGACACGTGGCAGTTCTTGTTGCACTTGTTGCCTCTGTCTCGCTGTTGATTACGTACTGTGTTTATCAGGTGCGTGAGTATACTATTTGATCTATATGTGGAGCAATTAGGTTGATGCTTATGTTTTTCTCTACGATAATTCGGTTGGTAAACTATGCATCTTTTATAGTAAACTATCATTTTGGAATCACTGAATCTCACATTTGGCCAGCAACTAGTGTATTTATATGGCACTAAATGATATTTTTAATATCATGTTGTACGTTGATTCTCCGGATACTTGTGGTTAGCTAATAAATTCTCTTCTTGGAATGCAGATTTATCAACCCTGGATCCAGAGGAGAAGGCTTGCTTTTGCAAAACATAGGCATGTAATATCAGGAATCCTAAAACATCTTAAGCAACGTGCACTTGGAAGGCTCGTCGGGGATGATGGTCTGCCCAACAAAGAAGTTTTAGAGAAGTAGTTTCTTTTTTCCTCTTATGTTTTGCACCGGAAATTACACCGCTAACACTCATTTGTTCTTATAATTTCATGGATACTCGACAGGCTATTCAAGACATTCGATAGAGACAAGGATGGATATATTTCAGGGACGGAACTGCAAGCTCTGATTGTGGGGATCCAGTTTGAAGAAATCAACTTGGATGAGAATGATGCAGTGGAGAAAGTGATGAGAGATGTTGATACGTCTCAGGATAATCAGATCGATTTGCCTGAGTTTATCGAAGGAATCTCAAAATGGCTTGATGAGGCAAGGGGCTTGATGACTTCTTCTCAACAGGCCGGTCCTAACACAATAAAGTATCTGGACGACTTCCACCAGGTGTGTTGTGCCATTCTGCCTAGCGGGGGAAAGTTTGTACAAAAATGCTTTCCTTTTTTTCTACAAATTTCATTTTCTACCCTTGATACATTTGAAATAAACAAGTTTTGCCAATTGGTTTCCATGTTTACCCTTTTTGCCATGGAGTCTTTGCTTGGTTGAAAGGTTTGTGCAGATAGCCAGGCACATCTTTTTTCTTTAAATTTCATTTTCATTTCTCAGATTTAATCTAAAAATCATGATTGCTACAGCCGAAAATGTACTGATCTTAGTGAAATTGAGGTATTACCAGAGAAATATTTTCTTTTCATTTTTTTTTTCTTTTTGTGGAATTTCATTTGTGTTGCCCCAATACAGTCGAAACAATCAAGTCCTTAGTTTTTCCAGTTTGTTTGTCATTCTTTGATGAGTCAGTCTTATTTCGGTGAACATTTATGCACGAAACTCTATGAAGATCATTTCCTATATCGCCCCTTGTTGCAACTATATCTCGATACAATGTTCATATGCACTTGCAGCATACAAAGAGAGAGCATGATCTTTTGGGGGATCAAAGCGACGAAATGGCTGAGGGGGTTGAAAATCCTAAGCAAACAACCATAAAGGCCGTGCTCTTCTTGTTGCTCGGGACTGTCATTGCAGCTGCATTTGCTGATCCTTTGGTAGATGCTGTTGACAATTTCTCCGCAGCTACAAGCATCCCTTCTTTCTTCATCTCCTTCATTGCCCTGCCTTTGGCCACCAACTCTAGTGAGGCTGTTTCTGCAATTATATTTTCTAGCCGGAAAAAGCTAAGATCGGCCTCGTTAACATTTTCCGAGGTAATATATTCTACATTTGTATTTCAAAGTTGTATCATAGGCAGCGCTTGTAAATGGAGTAATGGACATGAACTGATTTTTAAAGATTCAGAATTTATCAATCAGTTGACATTCATATGGGCTAATCATGATTGACAATTGTAGGTTAAATATTTTGTATCTCACCAGTTTGACCATTCACACAATCAAGTACCCTCATTATGGTTTTTAATTTCCCACACCTTTTTGAAGTAAATTAGTAATCATCACTTTTGTTTATCATTATCATAACAGTATTGAAAAACTAATAGTAATTGTTTTGCGGGTCAAATTCGGCTGATAATGGTTGACACCTTGCTACCAGTTCACTTTCGGGTTCACTAGCTGTTGGGTTTTCAGAACTTTTTTCATATGCTAATGTGATACAAAGATGGATGTTTTTCCACAATCAACAAAAGCACGAGACTGTGTTCGCTCCTTATGACGGTTGAAATATGGGTCATGCTTACAGAAATGCCTCCGTTGTGTATATGCATTATATATATCTCGTTCTCTAAAGTGTTTTTTTTTTTTTTTCCGTTGCAGCTGTATGGGGCAGTAACAATGAACAATGCTCTTTGCTTATCGGTTTTCTTAGCTCTGGTTTATATCCGGGGATTAACATGGGACTTCTCCTCAGAGGTTTTGGTTATTCTCATAGTTTGCCTCGTGATGGGTGCATTTGCCAGCTTCCGCACCACCTTTCCTCTTTGGACGGCTGCACTCGCCTTCCTCCTCTATCCATTCTCACTTGCTCTCGTATACGTACTTGACTACATTTTTGGCTGGTCGTAGATTCTTAGAAGATATACATCTACAATGATTAACAAGTTGCGTTTGCGAGGTTGACTTAGCACATCCCATTTTTTTTGTTTTCGTTCGTGTCATTGGGTTCTTGTAACCATTTGCATTTTCGCGGATTCGCCAGGAGTAATAAATTTGGTACTGCATAGTGAATAATTTTGTAATTACTGGATAAAGTTACTGATAATTACCTTGTAGTTTGCTTAACTATGAGAATGGTGTGTCTTCAGAATGTATAGAAAGCCAAGAATGGTGCTAATTTCAGTTTTTTGTTCTTCAATTTTCCCCTCAATTTTTTGTGTGCTTTTTGCTGTTGCTAAATATCATGTCATTGAGATGTTTTTATAATTGTATTTACAAACTGCGCAGTTTAAAAATAAAAACAAAAAATTCAAGCCAGGCTTCATTTAATTAGTGGCTCAGTTTCCTAATAAGTTGAAACCATTATATTTAATATTAATGCATGCGAATTAAGAAAATTATAAAATTGTTTCATTTTGTCAAAGAATAGGTTCTCCGTCCATCTAGATTATTTTGTTCTTATTTCTATTTTGGTCTGTTTAAAAATTTAATCCACATTCCAAAAATAAATGTACAAAAATTTATAATTTGACTAAATTGCCCTTGTCTATTGTGCTTAGTAGTTTGTTTCACTTTGTATTTATAATTTGTATATTATTTATCACTAAGGATAAATATAGAATTACTTAACAGTAGTTAAATTTATTTATTGTGTCGATTATAAAAAGTTGGTTTTTCACATAGGACAAAATAAGTTGGATGGAGGGAGTATATTTTACCTAAATATCTTTCATTAAATGTTTGATTCGTGTGGAGTGATTGAAAATTTAATAGAAATAATATAGATAAATTTGAAAAAAATAAATAAATATATTATTAATTTTTTAAAGCGACACTTAAAATGAAACAACAAAAATTTCCTAAAGCTATACTTATTTTGAAAAGTGAATATGTAGAACACTCATCTGATTCCAATATTTGCAATAAGAGCAATGATATACTTACAAAAAATTTATACAAAAAAATTGTACCGAATTATATTATATGGTTAACAAGTAACTACATTATCAGAGAAATTTGACAAAATGACTCTA
>MKEJ01047236.1:0-13306 GCA_001753735.1 Embelia ribes | reverse complement strand
AATTTTAAAAATTTTGAGAAGTAACAGAAAAATGAAAGTATTACCAAATGGGCCTATAAAAAATTTTATTCTCTAACTTAATAAGCTACTAACTAAGAAAGAGCAAGTCAAGTGTAGGCTATTTTCTTGCCTTTTATTATTTTATGCTTTTTTCATTTGCCTTTGTACTTGTTATAATTTTATTTCAATTGTAAATGTTCAAGATGAAAGTAGAAAGAAACTATTACATTGTTGTTATAAGCTATAAATTTGTCCTATATATCATTTCATTCTATTTTATTATGACCTTTTTTTGCAATAATTTGTTGTCGATATGTATATCAAAGCACAAGAGACAATATTATGTTTTTTCAAAGTAAACAGTCAGACTTTAGAACAAAATTTTATCAAGAATTAGTTTATATTGTGCTCGGAGGGGAGAGCATATTGTTGGAAATACATAATTTCATATCATTTAAGAATAAAACAAGAGAGACATAATATACACATAGGCTTCCCACCTAATCGGGATTAAATTTTTAATTTTGAATGAGTTTCAGATGTGAATGCATAATGGTCTCTTATGTACGCATGTAGGCTATGCACTTAATGTGTAATCTCCCCCAACAAGTGGTGTATGAGCCAAAGGCTAATGATCCTATACGAAACTTTTCATGCGGTAGCATTCAGGGTTACATTGATATAAACATTTAGTTACTTATACAGAGGGTGATGTTAAATTAAGGGTTTTCTTTGGTTGCGGCTTATAAATTCTAGTTTTTCAACTTACTTAAAAAGTTTAACAATATTTGACTGCTCAACTTTTGCTATCACTTTAAATTTGTTTCTTATGTATCTTTTTATGGAGGTTTTATTGTATATGTGGTGCTTTGTTTGGGTAATCATTTCTATGCATGTCTTGTACCATATAGGAAAGCAACACATTATGTAAAATGTTGAAACCTTTTTCAAATATTTTAGCTTACTGTGTAAAATATTATATATTAAATTTAATCCTTGAATTTAATTTATAGAAATTTGCATTCGGTAGATTCCAACAATTTGTAAAGCACCTGAGTTAAATATATGGTTACAGGATTTTACTTGAAGGAAGTTTACAATATTTTTGAAAGGAGGTTACTTTCATGTGAGATACAAGAAATAATTACATATGGAAATACGGACGGACCGATCGAATTGTTTCCGTTGTAAATTGTGATTGCAAAAAAAAATATAAATAATATATATGAAAAAAGAATTTAATTTCAACCAATCGCCGGTGTAAAGAATCAATACACCAACGGCTTAAATGAAAGACACGTCCATTTTTATTGTGAGGGTCACTATAAATGCACATGTATCGTTCATCCAAGCCTGGCAATGCATGAAAATTCATACACCGTTGATTAATTAAAATTAAATTCATTCAAAAATACAACTTTTCTATTGACTACATTTATACGGTCAGGATTCAGCAACTAATTCTGGAAATGGAATTGCAAGCCGCGACTACACAAATTACAGGCGGATTATTCGTCTGCAACTTAGAGACAATGTGTAAAAAGTTCCTCGGCAATTTATCATTGATGCGTGCGCTATTACAAATATTATCATGTTAGCACATCATCTGTATTTCAACAAACTTGAGTAAATTCGGACAATGCATTCATATCTTGCAATGACTTAAAACTCATAATTTCAATTGTTTTTTATTGCACAAGTTCAATAAATTCCAAACACAGCAAGGGACTAGAATATAAACATGAAAAAGAAGCGAAACATCTATTGACTACAGAACACACCAATTATTAAGCATGTCTCTCAACAAACAAGAACTAAATGTGTACCAAATACAAAGCATACGCCACTCATATGGTGAAATCCCCGAACAAACACCACACAAACAGAAGAGTTAACCCGATGGCGACCATATCGGCAAACGCAAGATAACCACCACAAGTTGATGCTTTGGCTACAGAATACAGAGAACTGACAGAAAGGGAGACGATTGTCATATCCAGCATGAAGCATTAGTAATTAACTAGCGACATTAGTTAACGATCTAATCAAGTCAGAATTATGATCGATGAAACTGAAGTCAGCATAAAAGAACTCAAGAACAAACTGGGACTTGTATGCCCCTCCGATGTAAAACAGAACCATAAGCCTAAAATCAGCATTTAGGTTTTCCAGAGAGTTCAACAAATCCAAATTTTTCACAGAATGTAATTGAGGATGTCGGGTTGATTATCATCTTTGAATATCAGCACTTGAGGCCCTAATATTCAGGCACACCAGATTAAATAAGGTAAGGGCCAGTAAATTGTATACTGGAAAATTTGCAAAATAAAGTCGCTACAAGTTCTAGCTGCAGATAAAAAAAGATGGCAAAAATGATTTAAGAAAACATGATTTTGGAATGCCTGAGCAAATAAGCTAGGACTCTTAACCACTAGGGCTAGCCCGGCAGACTGTCAACATTAGGAGGTCGTAGGTTCAATACCCACTGCCTGCATGTGCATTAACATTCCAATTTACTGAAAAAGAAACAGTTAAACTCATGAATTCTGCATCAACAAATATAAATTACTCTTTCCGTCCACTATGTATTACTCGCTCCATAACAAATAATGGCTCTATTTTCTAATTTTGGCATCCAAAAAATATTACCCATTTCTATTTTTGGATGCTCAATCATTGCACAATCAAAATGGATTATCCGAATAGCCCCCTAGTAATTGGTGGGGACAACAATAGGACAAAAGTTATTACCGTAGGTTTGGTAATTTATACAATTAAAATTTTAAAACTAATTTTTTCTAGATATATAAACTTAGCCATCCAGTCAAATAAGACCTAGTACTTATGAGGGAGTACTTACAAAGCAATATTGTCAATATGTTACAGCATAGGAGATGAAATCACATGGAAAAGCAAGGGTGAGGTTGAAGCGAAGTGACATAAAGTAATAGCTCTATGGTCAGTTCACCGAGAAAACACAGAACCAAAGGATATGAAATACTAAGGAGCTTCAAAATCACTCACCAATAATGACACGGGTGAGTAATTAAACCACCGTGATCATAATTTACCGGCAGTAAATTGCCTGGTCTATATGTGGAGGAATCTGCTTTATCTCAGTCCCAAGTTCTTGCTCGATCCTATACCTGTAGGAAAACGGCATGAATGTTGTCATAATAGAGCCCTAAGCCCCTATTGAAGAAAAACAACACAATAAAATGAAGGGTTAAAAACTGAGAAGTTTTATTTCACTTACAAATTAAAACGATCCTCATAAGTTATCAAGTTCACGGCTAAACCTAGGTGTCCAAACCTCCCTGATCGACCAACCTGCAAATGACATGAATAGGCATGAGAAATAACATGATTACCCACAGTAGTTCTGAGAAGCAAAGAAATTGTCCAAAATTACCCTGTGTAGATAGGTTTCTGCATTCTTAGGAAAATCGAAATTGATCACAACGTTGACTGCCTGAATATCGATACCCCTTGTAAAAAGATCTGCAGTTGTAATTCAAAGGAAAGTAATAAAAAACATAAAAACAGGCAGGACAAAACATATGACAACAAAATCAAAATATCAAAATAGAATTGGAAATTTCCACCACCGTGACAAACATAAAGCATAGCTATATGTACCTGTACAAACAAGATTCCTGCATGCACCATTCCTGAAATCATGAAATACTCTGTTGCGGTGATCTTGAAGCATCTTTGCATGGATGTAAAAGCAAGAATATCCAAGTTCTGTAATCTTCTTGGCCAAAAGTTCTACCCGATTAACGGAATTGCAGAAAATGATTGATTGGTTTATTTGAAGCTGCAAATAGCAACATTGTGTTATATCCATGCAATAAAGTAAATGCTTATTATAGCCAGTGAGAAGTCAAACCTTTGAGAATAGAGTGTTTAAGCAGTGGACTTTCTGTCTCTCTTCCACAAATGCATAGAACTGTGTTATACCCTTTAGAGTAAGCTCATCCATAAGGTTGATAACATAGGGCTTTGGCAAATATCTGTCTTTGAAATCTTTGACGGTAACAGGAAATGTGGCTGAAAACATCAATACTTGAGCCGTAGATGGAAGAAACTGGATCAGCTGTTCCACTGAAGGTTGGAACTCGGGAGACAAAAGTTTATCAGCCTGCAGCGCATGAATCTCATTAGCCGGTTATACTTCAAATATTAAATCGAAAAATTCCTAGTGATCAAAGTAAATATGTCATTACAAACTCCATTTATCTTTTTAGTGTTTACAAGAAAACTTTGTATTAAACTTTCGGGGCAAGCCTTTTGTACGTAAACAAGGAGAATTACGAGATACCTAGGGAGTACAATTTTGTTAACAACATGACAAGCTCTCATTTATTATTAACTACATAAGCATTGTATTCGAATTACCAAGGCAAGCCCCTTGAATGCAAACAAAGAGAGTTACGAGGGGCCTAGGGAGTTTAATTTTGTCCACAATATAATACACACTTGCGATATTACATACTTCATTTACTTGATTAGTTTAGCCTAAAATTTGTAGTACAAATTTCCTAGGCAAACCTCTTCGATGCAAACAAAGAGAATTACGAGGGAATTGAATTTTGCCTGCAATGTAGTACGCTCTAATAATATTTCAAACTCCATTTACTTTATTTGTTTAGGCATAATCTCTGCATATTATCTTCCTAGGCGAGTCCCAAATATGCAAATTAAGAAAATTACAAGAGCCTAGAGACATTATTATTTTAGATACAAACATTGTTTAAAATTTACTAGGCAAGCTCTTCATACACAAATGGAGTGAACTATGAGGGACCTAGAGAGTTAAATTTTGCCTACAATTTTTTACATCCTTAGAATAAATTTAACAAAATTTTCCCTTTATAACTTGGTTTCTAGACTCTCGTGCCCAAATAAAGTGATATCTACTTCAAATTCACTCCCATATCCTAATTTGCAATTCGTTGACCTAATCAAACCTCTACAGTCTACGCTTCTGCATCTTTATGCAACACTCACGGACAAAACCAAGTATATGAATAGAGTGAAGTTGAATATTACAGTTACAAAATATTGCACCTCACCAAGACAAAACATACAAAATTTTCAAATCTAAAACAAATTGGAGAAACTGCACACAGTACCTCATCCATGACGAGCATCGAGCAATCTTTCAGAACACAAATACCCTTTTTAGCAAGATCTAGTATTCGTCCAGGAGTTCCAACCAGCAAGTGAACTGGTTGATACAAGCGCATTATATCATCTTTTAAGCTGGTTCCACCAGTAGTGACCATCACTTGAATTTTGAGATGCTTTCCAATCTCCTTGCAGACCTGGGATGTCTGCAAAGCCAATTCTCTTGTCGGGACAAGTATAACAACTGCAAAAGAAGTAAAGTCAGGAATAGTAACACAACAAAAGAGAAGGTACAACAAGGGCATTTTCGTATCCAACCTATTCCCCTCGCATATATCAAAGCCATATTTCCAGCTGAATATGGAAACAAAGACCATAGAGAAAAATTCAAGGACGTAACTCTAGTGTGTTAGAACATAAACTGACCTATAAAATACGCGTGAAATAAAATCTTCTGATCCTTTAAAAAGAGCATATACATATTCATAATCAGCCTTGATTAGCAAGAAGCTGTGGCAAAACTTATTTGTTTTTCAACAGAAACTTGGAGCTTACTCGTGATACCTTAATGAAACTTTTTCGACTATTGCTTTAAAACAAGTCTTTTGATTGACCAGCCCATGAGTCCAATTATTTTTCTGTTCTTGGCCTTTTGAAAGGAAAAAAAATTTAAATAAGAAGTTATACTCTGAATTCCTTACATGATACAAGCTAACTAAAACATTAATAACCACAAAATAGATAGAAAGACCAAAAGGTAGCTGTCGTCTCTATCACAGGAAACAGTTCTTCACAAATATTAGCTGCAAGATAAGGAGCTCTGAATAAAATCTCAAGTTCATGTCCTAACAAATAAATTATTCTCCACTCTAATCATTAAGCAAAAACTATAAGCTCTAATTGATCATTCATACAATCCTGGTTTTAAAACCACAAGTAATTTCAATCCAGGAAAGTTAATCTAGACATGGCCTTGAAGGACGCAACCAAATTAACAAAAACTTTGATAAAATTACAAGGCAAACCCGCTGCAAATATTTTTAATGACAGATTCACATAATCAGCATTAAACTTGATCTTGATACCTTGAATAACGTTGTTATCTTGATCAATTTTTTCCAATGCAGGAATACAAAAGGCAGCAGTTTTCCCAGTTCCATTTTTAGCCCTTGCCAAAATATCACTACCAGTTAAAGCAATTGGGATACTTTCCTCCTGAATAGGAGATGGTCTTTCAAAACCTTTTCAGTATATTCCCATCAATAGCTCTCGCTTTAGAAAATAATCCTCAAATTCATTTCCTTTAGTGGCTGTCACATCCTGGAAGAAAGATGAAATAGAAATAATTAGAAATGCTAGTCACTTTATTGAATGTAGCTGCACATCTAGCATAAAATCAGTCCACCAGCCAAATAACTACATACAACAGCAATCTCCACAGTGAAAATAGTTCACAGTCAAATAGTACCAGGTTTGAGAAAGATGCACAGAAAGAAGACAGATGATAAGTTGCAAAGCCAAACAGATGCAAGAGGTATAAAACTGCAGTTCCAGACTAAGTGAGAGTCAAATTGTACCAGGTCTCTTTTTTACTTCCCACACTTGATCATCCATGATAACAATTTACCAGAAATGTAGAAGTTGGGAGACAACTTCCATGTACTAATAATAAATGAAGTTGGTTGAGTGAAACAAATTCCACTAACTGTATAAATATGCATACATAATGGACCTTTAGGTTCAATGTACAATGTTCTAAGTGCAACATTTAGAGGTGGACTAACACAGAAGATAGGCTACAACTGAAAATGATGCAATGCTAGAACACAGATGATAAGTTGTATTAAGCTAAAAAAATGCAACACAAGAACCTATAGTTCTAAATAAAGTGATGATCAAAAACAACACACCTATGATGAACAAGACACAATTATAACAAATTCAACAAAGGATCAACCCACTAAAGGAGCCATCATTGACCAATTAACAGACGGCTGGAGGAGAAAGAATACGAAAAAGATTACCCCAACAAGGAAATGTTGAACACATTAAATGCAAGCAAGCACCGAATTCATCTATAGTCATACCTCAGTCCTGTACCGAGTGTCGGATGGTGGTAACTTTAAATGCGCCTTCCAATCCTGTGAACTGAAAAGCAAAAAAACCAACTGAATATAGAGCTTAAGCACACTAAGAAAACAGGACCAAATAAAAGCCACATGCATATCCATAGTAGTTCCATCCAAACAAGGCAAAGAATGATGCTCGTGCAATTTCTAACTTGTATATGCAAGAGGACTGCCAAGAGGTGAAAATTATGTGCGCATAAAGTACAAAAGGTAAAAAAAATTAAAATAGAACTAATCATTCCTTGTGAGACCAAAGAAAAACAATCTTCTACACGACACAAGAAAATAATTTATCTGAAAGAACTGTTCCTCAAACAAAAGGACAACGTGCATGCAGAAGCTATGTCCCCAGCAATCTATATCAAACCTATTCCTGCAGTAAAACTATTATTTCCAGCTTTTCAATAGATATTTAGAGGTTTCTAAAATGTGAAAACAATAAGTACAGATCTGTCTTAGGACTTACAGTTGATCATGTATTGATGACAAAATAAATAAATAAATGAAAATAGTCTAAATTTATTACATAATAATTAATGAACAATAAATTTTCCTTTTTTTCCATCTTTTTTTTTTTTTTTTCTTTGGTAAGTGAAGCAATTAACAATAAATGGTGGTAGGATCTATACTTTTAAATATTTTTATCTTCAAAAATTGGCTATGGCCTATTGAGTTCTGCAGCGAATTCTACAGAACATAGAGGGAAGCATAAACTACAAATGCTAATGCTAAAGATCTGTGATGAATAAATTCTAAATTAGTCCAGACTCATTCGACATCACCACACAACAAACAAACATAGTAGCAAACATCAGCAAAACAACCACCAGAAATAGAAAGTAGAAATTAACACAACAAAGGAAGTAGAAGTAGAGGAAAGTAGAGTAGTTCTTTCATGTAAAGAATCGGATTCTCTTGTTTGATTATATCCCACAACATCAACTAGTACTTTCAATTCAATTCGTTCATATCTTCTCAGAATATCCAATCCACTGCCTTTACCCGTGAAAATACTTACACATATGCATATGAAGGAAGCATATTGATGTATGACAAACACATCAAGATAGTTAATCCAGTATAAAGCCTCAAAAAGAATATTTCATCCCTTATAGATGCACAATTCATACTTACTTTATTAAACTAATCACGGTAAAACCATTAAGAAAGCCTTAAAATACCCAAAACAGAATCCTATCCACATATATACTATATGTACCAACACCTCAAGATTGTAAGCTGATATTTCTCAAGCAAATTTCCAGGTTCTCTCACTTTGAATCACTCAATGCTTTCATATCTTCTCAAGAATCTCCAAACCAAATCAATTACCGACGAGAAAGCATAGTTCCAACAGTATACACAGAATCCTTTTCCTGTTTCACTAAAGATGAAGCACATTGAAGTACTAAAAAAAAAGATTCAAGATGATGAACCTAGAACAAAATTCTCACCCAACATATGGGCCAGCCTAGTTCAAAATCAGAGTCAAATAAAATTCTCTCTTTCCCCCAAAGGTGAAGCACATTGAAATACAAACAAAAAAGAAATTAAAGATGATAAACAAAGTAATCTCACGGCACGTGCATGTCCCTCCTTCTCAGTTCTATAAACCAAGCATGTACTTCGCCAATACAAATAACAGGATACTCTCCTACTTCCAACCACACCACCAGCTGGTACATAGGCTTCGATTCTTTCATATCTTCACAAGAATCTCCAATCCAATTTCTTTGTGACTACACTATTTTCGCCTCACTTCATTTCTTCTCACAAAAATCTCCAACCCAATTCATATAAAACAAATTCATACCATACAATACAAAAAAAAAAAAAAAAAAAACTATCTTCCTCTTTGTCCTAAGCATATTGCAATAGCCAATAACACACAAATATATATACAAGCATATGTCAGAACAGTAAAACCCTGTACAAAGCCTCAATAACCCAAAATGGAATCCGAACATTTAACACCTCAAGATTGTTACGGGCATATTTCTCGAGCAGAACACCGGGTTCTCTCCCTCTTCCGACCCACTTCAATGCTTTAATATCTTCTCAAGAACTTCTAAACAAAACCATTACCATTCAGAAAGCCATTTTCCATACACAGCATATAAATAATCCTCTTCCACTTTTCCGTAAAGATGAATCAGATTAACGGACCCAAAAAAAATTACTTCAAGACAATAAATTCAACTGAAAATTCTCACCACACATGCGAAAGGTTAGTTACAAACATGGGCTACAAAAGTCCTTTTCTCTAAATCCTAAAAGAGTGGCACAATGCAATAAAAATAGAAAAACCTCTAGATGATAAACCTAGAAAAAATTTCTCACCACACATTTCCATACAGGATACAAATAATCCGCTTCTATCCATATCTTTTCTCAAAAACAAATTCCCAGCCATGACACAAACATATACGCTTCTCTCTTTTTGACTACTTCTGACTCACAAAATCAGCTACTACTTTCACTACTGTTCTCACAACAATCTCCAACCCAATCTTTTATATATGAAAAGACAGCATACAATTTAGAAGTGAAGCTGTGTCAAATTTGCAAGCTGCCAAAAATGTCCTTCGTTTCCGTTATTTACGGTAAGAAACCCTATAATGCAGTTACCACCAGGTTATTTCAGTAAATTCTCATATAACCACGTTGCTCTTTTTCCCCTCTGGCATAATTCACATTCATTACAGATCATCTCATCTCTCTGCAAACTCACTCTATTTCTCCAAATTTCATTTTTATCTCTTCCCACTCACTATCAGAAGAATCATCACTGAACATCAATACGATGCCATCTAATGACGAATTTGCAATCTCTTCTCTCCAACAGTAGGACCAGTTCAATTCTGCCAATTGCTAGATCAGAAACAAAGGGAAATCGTCTAATTCTTAGACGGTGGTATTGGTCCAGGAGGTACAGTTCCTCTTCCTATATTCTACTTCTAATTTTTTTAAGTCCGTGGTCATCGTTATATATGTGTATATGTTTGGGTAAGTTTTTTCTAGGAATCAATTCATTGGATTTTTACCTAATTTAGTTATCTTCTAATTTTTTTTTTATAGAAACACGTGGAAAAATGTAACCTAATTTCACTTGATTCTATTTCTTTCTCAATTGACATCCGCAAAACTTTTTTGTCGTGTTTTCTTATGTCAGAGTGATAATTTATTCAACCTTCAAAATTTTCCTTTCTTTTTTTATAATTATGATTTTGTTAGTTTCGATTTGTTTGATTTTCTTTCTTTATTTCACAACAATTTTTTCTTTTTAAACAACTTTACAATCATAATTTCGACTATTTTTTTTTACAATTTGCAACCATGTTGAATTGCACAAGCATTACGTGTGCTACGGTGGTTAGTTCCTCTAAAATAAATTCCAAGCTAGCATACATAAACATATACGCTTCTCCCTCTTTTTGACTACTTCCGACCCACATCTTCAACTACTTTTGCTTCAATTCATTTCTTTTGTCGTAATCTCCAACCCAATTACTCTAAAACAAATTCCAAGCTAGCATAATTAATATATACATCGGTGCTATTAAAAGCTTTCCAAGTGCTCGCCTATGCTCTTTGGCGAGGTGAGGCGAAGCTAAGGCACCTCATGTTGGTCCAGGCGAGCGACGTCGCTAAGGTGCGCTGAGTCAAGCGCCTTGAGCTAAAACACTAGCACCTAAGACGCTAAGGTGAGCGCCTCACTCACAACAAACTTTATTTATTTTTTTGTTTTATCTTTCTATATATGTTATTGTTATGATACATCATATTATAATTGCAACTCACTATTACTTACCAAGGAAAGAATCACTAGTATAAAATATATGAATAAGATACGTATAGTATACCAAGAGGCTTTCACCAATTCTTCTCACCTATAACAAAAACATATACTTTCAAACACACAAGAAAAAGTTAGAATTTTAAGAGATTGTCCAATTTTGTTAAAAAAATAATTAGCGCTTTGCTTTACTCGGGCAAAGGCCTTAGATGGCGCCTAGCGCCTTAGGCGATAGGGGGTCTTGACGCCTTAAGGATGCCTAGAACTTTTAACAACATTGATTCCATGCTTGACTAATGATAGTAAGATACACTAATCACAATGGAAGCTGTGTTGTTAAAGGCTTTAGGTGCCTTTAAGGCGCTAGAACCCCTTATCGCCTTAGGTGTTGGGCACTGTCATTGGTGAAGTAAGCCACTATAAATTATAGCATATGGTCCTTGTCTTTGATAGCATAATACCTTGATATTGGTTCTCAAATTAATATTACATCTCCGTTCTTCTCCCATCATCTTGATTTATTGACAAAATCATAGCTACTCTTTTTAATTTTAATAATAAGAATTCAAATATGTTGTGTATTTCTAATAAAGTTTGTGTCTAGCGCCTTAGGTTGAAAAGGTCAATGCCTCAAGTGCCAGGGCCTAGCCCTAGGCGAGCGCCTTGGCAGCATCTTTTTAATAGCGCCTTGCTTGGAGGTTTTTAAGGCACCCGGGCCTTGCCTTGCATCACCTTGGCGCCCAGGCCTCACCTTGGCGCCCAAGCGAGCACCGGAGCGCCTTTAACAACACTAAATGGAAGTGATGTTTTGTGTAATACCAAACACAAGGGGAAAGCTTCCCGTTTCATTTCGATAATTCTCTCTTGTCAAATTAGGAATAAATTTTTGTTCTTTATTCCATTATTTTTCTTTTGGTTAGAGATGTTTTCCATTGGATTCCCGTCCCTGGTTTTCCCATTTGTTTCTTTCGTTAGGATTCTTTTATCTTTTCTTTCTCGTTGAAGTTGTATTGAAGATCTAGAGTTTGGTAATTCATTTCTTTCATTAGGATTATTTATCTTATTTTTATGAGTTCTAATTGAAGTTGTATTGAAGAATTGGAGTTTGGTTGCGTACTTGCACCACTTTCAAAGACCCTTTCTTACAACTTGGAAAATTAAGTTGCAAGTGAAAAATTACCCCTTGAAAGTTTTTGGTGTGCTTCAGTGGGGCTATAACAGTAGCCATTCTTCTGTAGAATATATGTATCTGATTTCAAACGATTAGTTCTTTTTCTCTTTCTTGTTGTGGGTTGATTTTGTCTATGCAGCCCACTTGTGGACATTGGTCGGAAAACTTGACATCTATTGGATAAACTGATTTGATTTAATTTTGCCCTGTAAGTTGCCGTTTCTGGGAATCAACTATGCAATTTAGTCGGTGGTATAGCTACTAATACCAATTGTCACTACCCATGGTAAATACTAAGTGCTTTCCCTGGAAAAATTGTTTCTAAAGGAAAGGGTCCCGTGGAGCTATGTACACGTAGTCCGTATTTAATGGGATATGGGAGGGGTAGCACCTTATTTGGGAAATAAAAATGACCGTATCTTTCTAGCGGGCGTGTCTTGGAAACCTTCTGAGTTCTAGATTGTTAAAGGTTAGGTGCTATAGCGCAAGAGCATGTTTTGTGCCTTGCGTTATTGAATTCTGCTTACAGATTTCGAGTCCAACTGCATCGAACAATATGGCTAAGTAATCTAATTTCTAAACCTTTTGATTGGTAGTATTATATGTTACCCAGATAAATGGATGTGGAGTTTGAGTTTATGTGCACTCCTGGCCCTATGTCGTGCTTTTCACATGTACATTATTTGTCGCACTTGATGACAATTTTTTGCAGGCAAGAGTAGCCAAACGATGGAGAGGGCAATGAGTTTTTTAAATAAAAGCACAATAAGTAAGTTCCTCTTCATGTTTGAGATTATAAATTTGTCAAAAATCCTTGTTATTTGAGAAATTTATATTAGTATCATAGAGATATGTTTGATCAATTATGAGCAGGAGAAAATGGTTTTTCATGTTTAGATGAGGAAAAACTGCTTGCAAAATAGAGATGAGACGTGTTCAGTTAAAGGGTTGAAGTCTTCTTTTAGCACCTTGAATTTTATTTTTGTAGCTTCCAATCATTGATATTTCTCTCAGTAAGTGTATAGCCTCGTTTTTGTCTTAATACAGAGGCGTTACAATGACTCGACTCAAAGGCCA
>MKEJ01047235.1:0-20165 GCA_001753735.1 Embelia ribes | reverse complement strand
AAAAAAAAAAAAAAACGTTCAAGTACATTACAACAAAAAAAGATTGTTGTACTGAGAGCAAATCCACGATATGATAGACTCACAACCCTATTGTTGCTTACCTCCCATTAGGGCAACCAAACAAAAAAGGTGCTACTTATCATGATTGGGTGAGTGAGGAGGCATGACTTGCAAAGAAAAGTGCGAGTGTAGAGGCATGTTGGAATCTAATATTAGTACTTTAGTCAAAGTTATTGGAATCTAAAATGTTAGTCATCCCCCACCTCTCAAAAAGGAAAGTCCATTCGCCACTAAACAATTGCGCACTTCCTAAAGCGGGTTTACTTTTTTGCTTTTCCATATAACCCATGTATGGTAGTATAGTTACTATTTTGATTTTAATAGTTTCATTTATTTTTTCACAAAAATTAAAAAAAATAATTAATATTATTGAAATTTAAAATATTTTAATTTTATTTTCTATTATATTCCTCATTAATGCTAATTATTTTATATAATTTATATGAATGCAATAATTAAATGATTATAATAAATAATGGTATTTTAATAAAATAAAATTTCAATTATTTTTAAGATGGATTAAAAACTGAACTATAATTAAGATGGATTAAAAACTGAACTATAATTAAGATGGATTAAAAAGAAATATAAAATTATTAAAATGGAACAGAAGGAGTATAGTATACACTCCTCCATTTCATATCAAGCTTTTTTTTTAAGATACGGATATAATGATTAAAAAATAATTAAACAGTCTTATTTATATAAAATAATGATACTTTATAATATTAGACTTGTTAAAATACTCAAAAAATTAATGTGTCAAATAATTAATATACATAAATTGGAAAAATTTAATAAATAAAATTGTTTTTTTTTAAACTACAGCTAATTTGAAATAGGAAAATATTCTGGAACGACACTTGACATGTTAGGAAGGGAGTACTTAATGTTCACTAATAATATTGTGTAATATCTAAAAATAGTTTCCACTTCTATTTTGTGATATTCAATTAATGAACTTCACTATATTACTCGCTAATAATTATTAATTATATATAAGAATAAGACAAATTTTGGTAAGACTATTTTGGTAGTTTATATTTCATTAAAAATTTTAAATAATTACTTTTTGAATTTTGATTGAAACAACACGTGGAACAAATTGAGCTTATTATTTGTAATTAAAGGGAGTAGAAATTTTTTACATCAGCTCATATCCTAGTCATAGATTCCCCCTTTTCCTTCTAATTGAGTTCTTTTATAGACATGGACAGATTCAATACATAAATGACTTGACTCAAACTTGTAATTTGGAGAAAGCAATTATTCGATGATGATTGTATGATAAATGGACTCCTGATTTTTAAAAATAATTGATTAGCCTAACAAGCTAGCTAAAGAAGTTGAGCCTTAAAAATTCAGCTAAAGTTTTTGAAGCTCCAAACCGAACCTAAGAGGAACTAATAAACAAAAGAGCCAAAGGAAAACAACTCACAGCTCAGTACATTTGCATGGCTATTAATAGTGGATGGACCACTTGAGCATACTATTTCTCGTCTTTTTCAATGTCAATTTAGGCCACTAGTTTCTTCTTGTGAATTTAGGCCACTAATTTCTTCCTACTAAAATCTCGCCCCACAGGGCCACAATTCCACTAATCCTCAATAATCAATCATTTGACCCTTAGACTCATATTAAAGTAGATTTAAGCATAAAATGAATGCTTTTGATTGTCTCGTATTCACGCTTTAGGTCTTAATCTTTGTTCTCCCACAGTTAGGACCACTATTTTATGCTACTAATTATTACATTTGTATACGAGCTTTCGGTCTTAAAACATTCTAATGCCATAGTCAGGACCACTGTTTTATGCTGCAAATTATTACATGCATTTGGATAGCTACTTACTCGCAGAAGCATTTGTGGTCTCAAAAGTTCACGGATTGAAATAACATTGTAACCGTCTGTCAGCGATAATTTTACCATTAAATAAGTGTATATTAAGGTGATTGTAAGTGACTATCGGAATGATTTCCCCTATTATTAATTAGAACTCATTAGTAATAATCATAACCAATTAGGTGTCTGATATTTCAGTAGCATGTCAAAAGGGTGAAGAAGGTTAGGTTGTTTTGTTAGGTTTAGGAGCAATGGACTACTTCATTTGTTTTGAACTCCCTTCCTTCCTATTAGGTTGATGCGTTTATTATTTCACACAGAATAGAAAAAAATTAATTAATATGGCTAAAATATTAAATTTTCTCATTATTTTTAGTAATATGATTTTATTGGAAAATAAAAAGATGTGTTTATTGACAAAATGCAAATCAAATGAGGTAATATTAGTAAATTACTCATTTTAACCTTCTCTGAAAATTATGAAAGTTGACTATATTTTGGTACAAATAAAAATATAAAGAACGCTTCGCAAAAAAGGACGTAGAGAGTAAGAAATAAACATTTCTTACAACTCTCTGATTAATATTATCATATCCTTGTTTATTAGTATCCATCATAATTATTACCATTACATAATGGAGAACGTTAAATTAAAATCAATTAAGCACAATAAAATCGACCAATAAAGACTAAAAGGAGCAAATAGCATCTAAGGATTAATGAGTTTATACGTCAAACTAAACATATATTGTACGAATATATTTTTATTTAAAAAAAATTGTTTTTTAGCAAATAGGGTAAATGAGAAAATATTCTCATTGTTTTGACCAAAAATTTCGTTTGGTCCCTAGACTTCCCTTCTATCAATATTGTTAATTTTCTAGCCTGTTGCTATTAAAACAATTTGCATGCTAAAATCCGAAGATGATAAAAACACAATTGTTTACTTAAAAAATAACTATACACCCGTAAGTAAATAGGGTACAATGATACAATTTTTATAATTTAGGATAGTATCCATACGTAGAAGATACCAGTCATGTGACAATTTTTGAGATGCCAATATTATGTCCTATCACATTTATATGATGAACTGGCTTATTTGTATAAAAATTGGATTCAATCAGCATTTTTCTTAGAAAAAAATAAGCTGCTTTGTTTTCTTAAAAGTTGCAACCAAACAAAAACATAATTGCTCATTTATGAAGGCAAAAACTATTCGAGTTGCACTTGGGCTTGAGGAAAGCATGGATTTAGATTTAGCACAAAGATGTGGAAATGACTTTTCTTCACATGGACTTTAATGGAGAGATATATATGGATCAACCGGAGGGTTTCGTGAAAAAGAGCAAAGAGGACTGTGTGTATAAGCTTATAGAAAATCTTTAGGTGTTGAAGCAAGCGCCATGAATTGTTGGTGGAAAATTTTTTCGGTTATTATTATAGAATGACTAAAATGGTTCCTTATGAGTTCATCCGGAAGTTATCATATGACAATTTTTCGTATTATTGCTCTACATTATTGACATGGTAACCATATAGAAGAACAGGTCGGTAATAAAGCATGGAAATTTACTCTTAGCTTGTCATTTGAGAAGAAAGATTTAGGTCTAGCATGGATACTCCATAGCTTTGAAATCTCTTGTGACCGAGTCTCCAAGAAGAAATTTCTTTTGTAAGAGAAATATATTGAGAAGGTTATTCAATGATTTAGTATGGACCAAGCTAAAGTGGTGGATGACCCTCTTGCTTCCTACGTTATTTTTAATCATGAAATGTATCCATTTACAAAAGAGGAGAAAGATGATACGAGAAAGATTCCATACTCATCCACCGTAGGTAGCTACAGTTCGGACAAGGCTACATATTGTTTCCGCCATGGGTACCATGTGTCTATTATTGTCTAATTATGGGAGGCGACATTGGGAGGCTATGAACTGGGTTTTGAGAGATTTATGTGATACTTCAAGTCTTAAATTGGATTTGTGATACTGGAAGCCCAAAGCAGTGGAATTTACGAATTTGGATTTGGCCGAGGATTTGGATATTAGGTTTTACATATTGGATTACATGTGATTTGTAATGAGGAAGCTGTAACATGAAAAACAACATTGTAAAAAATTGTGTATCAATTTCTACTGAGGAGGCCGAGTTTTTGCCACTACGGATGAGATGAGGAGATGGCATGGAGGCAAAAATTCACAATTGAACTTGATTGAAATAGAAGAAATATGTTATCTTCTGTGATAATGAATATATATACTTGGCAAAAAAATCTTCTTTCTACTCGAAAACAAAACATGTTGATACACAATAGCATTGCATTCTTCAGAAGAAAAAGATCTATATTGATTTCAATGCCGCATATATGACAACGAAGGTTCTTTTATGGGAAAATAAGAGCTTTGTCATTTGGCCTTGATTTGGCCAATTCCTTCACCTGGGGATCTGGTGAATTTGTTATGCATTCGACTTACGTGAAGGAGGACGTTCTAAAGTAATTGAATTAACTCTGAAAGTGAGACCTAAAATTGGGCTTCCAACTGTTTTATAACAGGTTTCGGGGCTCAGTGAGATCTAAGCCTTCTTCTTAAGAGCTTTTTAGAGAGAGATTAGCCACCCTAATCAAGTGAAGTTTTGTGAGAGAATTCGGTGGAGATTAAGATGGTGATCTATGCTTCTTGATTGTGTTTTTTCTAGGGTTTTGAGGTGAATTGGAGCTTTCCCAATTGTACCATATGAAACTCTTCGCGAAGCGCTTTTGATTTTTATACTAATTCTATAATTGTAGTGACTGTTGTATCATCGTGATAGTGCTCCGTTGTTTTTTTCGGTTTAGAGTTCCCACGTAAAAACTGTTAGGGTTATTACTTTTCTCTATGTATGAGTTGTGTTGCCAATTTCTTTAGTTAAACTTGGGTTAAATTTGCGGGGAGACTCCAACTCACCAAGTCGGTTCTTGTCCTTTGCAGGGAGACTCCAACTCACCAAGTTGGTTCTCACTAGTATTCTAGCTTTTTTGTGTAACCACTTCATTATTCCGGCATCGATGACAAGGGAAGTGGAATCTCTTCTTCGGAATTTCCTATGGTCGGGTATAAATCTATCTCCACATATGGCGAAACTTAGTTGGGCCAAATTGACTCTTCCTGTCGAAGAGGGAGGTTTGGGCATTAAGAAGGTAAAGGAATGGAATAAGGCGTTTTTGGCTAAGGAAATTTGGACGATTTGCGACTTTGGTCAACATACTATTTAGAAGGACTGGGTCCAAGCAAACTTGATTCGAAACCATACATTTTGGCAATCAAAAATGCCTCAAAATTGCTCATGGACTTGGAGGTCTTCGTGGGGAAGTCCGGATCCACTTCCGCGTGTGTCTAGGAGATGGTACTTCGACTTGTTTTTGGTTTGATCCTTGGTTACCTATAGGACCTATATGCAATGACACAAGGGATAGGGTAATTCAAGAATCGGGTTTGGGTAAGAATCTGAAAGTGGCCGATATTTGCAGTCCGGGATATTTCCTTCCACACAATCCAGCTAATGTGGGACTTTTAAGGTTGGTTAGACTATGTTGGCACCCCTTGGGAAGTGGCTCGGACAGATGTGGTTGGGTAGATGGGGCTTTTTCTGTTCCCCGAGCATGGGAGACTATCCGGGTCAAAGGGAGCACTGTTGGTTGGTGCCGCTTGGTTTGGAGGAACCTGTTTGTTCCAAAATGCGGGTTTGTAACTTGGCTAGCTCTTAAGGGAAGACTCACCACCCTTAATAAGATCAAAATGAGAGGGGTAAACCTTGCTAATAGATGTGCTTTTCGTTTAGTCGAGAAGGAGTCTAGTATGCATATACTCTATACTTGTTTGTATGCCTGGGAATTTTGGGGTAACTTCGGGAAGATTTTTGGTTGATTAATCGAACACGTGGGATGGGATGAATGGATCATTTGGGCAAGTACAGAGCTCAGGAATAGGAGTCCTAGAGCCCGGATTGGTAGAACTTGTTTTTGCGCAATTGTGTATTATATATGGAGGGAACGAAATGCTAGAACTCATGATGGAATTAGGCGATCGAGTGCCTTGATTTCCAATGACATAGAATCAAAGCTTTCTATTGTTTGTAACCTTGTTTCTTAGGTGATTGGAGTTTAGTGACCCGATTTGTATGGTTATGCTTTCTTTTGAGGTAGTTATAAATCTCAAGAATGCATATCCGTGTGTTGGTTCTCTTTTCTTTGCTCTTGAGTTCTTTCTTCCTAGGGGTCTGTCCTAGTAAGGAAAACTTCAAGCTCTTTGTTTTGTTTCTTCTATACATGAAAATTTAAAAAAAAAAATAATAACTTGGGTTAAATTTGCAAATTGTTGAACTATTGGTTTAGACCGTTCGTTTTCAAACAAGAAGATTATTGGAATAGTTTCGCACGTGCATTGGTATTTGGGGTTCAAATTTGCAGTTTAAAAGTTAGCTGCACAGGGATTCATAAAAAATTTGGGTACGATGATGTTACAATACCAATTTCTTCAAAAACTTTATGTAAGCAAAATTCTAGAAATAGATTTTAGACAATCAGCTAATCACTACGTCAAGCCATTAGGAAAAAAGCCAATAGGTTTATATGGATTTGCCCTCAATACAAGAATTTTTTTCTTGTAATATACTAGAATTTTTTTATTGAATTACTGTGTTTTGAGAACAATATTACTATAAACTGAGAACACTTTATTATAATTAATTTTAATAAAAATTAAACTAAAAATACTATAATAAATTCTTCTTAGATTGCAGTAATTTATTCTCAAAATACAACCATTCCTCTAAATTACATAAAAAGAAAATTTTGTATGGAAATGACTTCCCATTTATATAGCCAAGGTCAAAAATCACTCCAACAATGGTAATTTTTAGTGGCTCAATTTCCGGACACTTTACCGGAATTCATTTATTATTATTAGAGAAATGTTATATTTATTTAAAAATTTTATCAGATTCTTTTATTCATTAACGTGACAAGTTAAATCTTTGAATATAATTGCTATTTAGTTATATGACATTAATAACTTAAATTAAAATTTTCTTACTACATCAGCAGGTAAGTAAATCAAATAAAATTTTTGGGTATATGTATTACTGCTCTTATTCTTAATAACATTAATCTGGTACTCGATTGACTTTAGCATCTTCAATCAGCTAATCACTACGTCATGTGGATGCTCTCTTTATTAAATACTCATTTACTAACAAATTATATTAGATTAAGTTTACTTTAACCAACCGGTCTCAGTTCTTTTTTTTTTCTTTTGGACACTTTACACTTGGTGCCATAGCTAGTGTAAGGTCCCGTAAATATAAAGGATTAAGGTTGTAATTAATCAAGGAAAAAATTGAAAACTAATTACTCTTCCTTTTCTTACGGTAATTATGCATTCATTCTATATTTGTAGAGAGGAAGAGAGAAGAAGAGGAGGTAACTTTGAGAAGAACTCATCAAATTTGAGAGAAGAAATACTCTGCTCGATAATCTAAACGCAGATTCAGAAACACCCCTCCATTCTCATCATTTTGAAGTAAGTTTCAACTTCTAAATTTTTAGATTTGTTCATATCTGTTCTAGCCCTAATTACCCAAAATTCATTCTAAAGGTTGAGTGGTTGTTAAAATATTGATTTTTAGTGAAATTCATGCTCATTTCCATGTATGCTTGTGTTTGATTGACAAGTTTTCGAGTAAAGAATTAGGCTTCGTTTCTCCAAGCTTTCCGAGAGAGTCTTTATTTTGATAAGGTGCATGGCATATTTAGAACTCATATTCTATTGAAATTCGTGAGTTTAAATTTAATGTTAGTCAAATTTTGGTATAAAAAATGGCTGGAGTGTAAAAATCTAGATTTCTAGTTTTAGAACTGAACTTCGTGGAATTTATATGTACACTATGGCTTGACTATCGACAGTCCTTGACTTCGACACCTAGGACTTCTGACAGTCGACAGTCACGAGGCAAAACCCACTTAATGCATTTTAGCTGCTAATTTGCCCTTTTCCATTTCAAAGTGGCTTTTACTCAAAACATGAAACTTGTAGATAATTGAATTCTCCTACTAATCATAAATTGGGAGATTCTATTTGGAATTTGATTTAAAAGTTGTGACTAAAGTACTATGTTAATGCATGAGAAAGTTACTATGTTAATGCGTAAGAAAGCTATAAATACTTAAAATTGCATAAAGGACTAATGAGGAAATAAATTGTTGTTGTGAAACATATTTGACTTGATATGACATGATTAGTTGTATGCCCTGGAAACGTTATTCTAGGGTTCATTGTGACAGTAGTCGATTTAGACCTTCAGAGCACACTCATAATGGGTTCGATTGGCAGTGGAAATGAGTTATCGGGTTAGGCCTTTTGAGGTGTGTCTATCCTAGTACTTGGCAAACTGTATTAGGCCATGTGAGTGAGTAGTTCTTCATGGTTATCTTAGGTCATGGGAGCGAGTGGTGCTTCATGGTTGTCTTAAGTGCTAGCTGTCCGGGAGCGATCTAGACTACGACGATTAGTGTTCCTTTTTGACCGGGTCCTTATAGTGGAACTTAAGATATGGAAAGCTATCCACAAAGCCTTTACCCGTAAAGCCTCGGGAGGACAGGTTTTCTGAGATTGTTTGGTTGGTAGTGTTGATAGATAAGTTTTGAGTATTGGTTGTACATTCAATTGTGGTTATAAAGGACATGTACATTTGCATGGAAATTTACTTTATTTAATTTAATGTTATTTTTTATATTTTCATATAATTGAATTCTTTTTTGATTGTTACCTATTTGGTTGCTTTTTTGCACTATTTGTCTTATAAAATGCTAAGTAGGAACAAATATTGGAGACCATTGGAATCAGGTATAGAAAAAAGTCGAAGTTCACTCAATTGTCGCTAGTTATTCAATTCATGTTTAACACTCTCTTTATTTCCTTTAGACAATTATAGGCCAATGGTCAAGATCATTTTATTTGTCATATTTGAATAAGTTGTATGGCCAAAACATGATAATAAGGCCTAGTGGATATGATTTCCCTTTTATTGTTGGATTTTTCAATAAAATGGTTATTAAATATTGGGTTGGAATGTTAGTAACGTGCTCAGGATGTTGTGGAATTCTGGGGCGTTACAAGTTGGTATCAAAGCCCCAAGTTTACGACAACCTCGGTATCTGTAGGTTATTGGATCTGTCAGGTAGGTAGTTTAGAATGAGTTCCATCTAGAAAGTAGGAATAGGTGTCTAGAAACTTAGATGCCTTGTATGCTTTGTGTGCCTTGATTGCATATGCATGATTTACATTTAAAAAGCAATAGCATATAGTGACAGATATCGATGCTTAGCTCTGTGTTGGATAGATAGAGAATACCTTGTAGGCCCAATATGGATCTCTATTAGTAGCGACATTAGTGATAAGCTATTTGGGATTTGTACATAGAGTTTTCTTGATTATATATAATACGAACATGTGATTGACTATAGTATGATTTTTCTTGTCTATATAGATGGCTGGTAGAGGACGTGGGGGACGTAGTCGTGGTAGGCGTGGTGGTCACGGTGGGGAACAAGCCAATCCTCTCCCAGCGGCACATGTTCTTCCCGAGGAGGAAGTTACTTTTGTGGGGGCCCAAGTGGGGATTCCAGCAGTGCCCACATCCAGGGTAGGGGTAGTTGGGATTGCTTCGGTGTATGTTGTGGTAGACCTATAGTTGTTGTCCATATTGATGGCTCAACATACCTTGTAGGCAATAAAGGTGGCACTCGAGGGAATGGGTGTCCAATAGGGTATTGACACGAGTGTCAGGGCACAAAGAATGAAAGTTTAGAAGGATTTTGGCAGGGTTGATGCTTCTATTTTTTTGTGGAGGTACAAATGTTGAGGGAGCGAACACGTGGGTGTCCAATATGTAACATCATTTCTGTATGTTGTGGTTAACTGACTGGTTGGTCATGGCGAGGATAATACCGCATTTCTTGCAAGACAAGGTGGTCAAGTAGTAGTAGGGATATAGAAAAAGGTTTGAGGTTGGGGAGCTAACGGGGAATAGTTTTAAGGATGCATTCTTAAATCAATACTGCCCACAAATGTATTAAGATGAGAAGGTGCACAACTTTTTGAACCATATTCAGGGCACTCATATGGTGATGTAATATTCGACAGACTTCATAGCTTTGTTAAAATATGCCAAGGCTTAAGTATCTACAGATGTAGAAAAGCTTAAATGACTTATAAAGGGGTTGCAACCTCACATTTATTGGGTGGTAATCGTAATGGGACTAACAACTTATGATCAAGCAGTGCAGAAGGTCAACGAACAAGGAACCATTGACCTTCATAAGAGGTGATTATAGTGAAAGAAGAGGAAGCGTAATTTAGGACCGAGTCAGGGATATCAGTCTTGGGGACATGATGGTAATCAAGGTAACCAGAAGAGGGTGCGAGAAGATAGACCAACACATCCCCAGGAGCAGACAAGTCAAAGGTCTTCCTCTTTTAGGACAGAATTTGTGAATATAGGTCAAAATGTGTGTTATAAGTATAAGGAGGAGGGGCACAATATTAACTACTACCTTACTATTTGGTGCAACAAGTGCGAAGTTATGGGGCACATGTAAAAGGTTTACCTGGGGGCGATTACACAGGCTCAGACTACTCTTACTACACCACCAGCACCGCCTATTGTATCAATATAGTCAGGGGTAGTGTTAGTCCATGGTGGTCAACAAGGAGGATAGGAATTGGGTTGCTGCATCCACCTTAGTATCAGTCGGACCAATGTGCCTATATGCTCTTCAGGAGGTCCCTACCACTTCGGCAGAGGTGCCCATCATTCAAAGCATTCTACCTTTTTAATTTTCTTGTGTACATATTCTGTTTGATACGGGGGGCATCTCGATCTTTTGTTGCTTTGGGTTTAGTCCGATCATTGGGGTTAGAACCAGAGTGCTTAAATTCTTGTACGTTAATAGATACTCTGTTAGGCACGGGCATAATTCTAAGATTTCTATGTCATCGTTGTTCTATTATCATTTCCGGCTATGACTTCGAAAGTGACTTGATTGTTCTCGACATGTCCAGATTTGACATTAATGTCGAATAACCGTGCCATGATTGAATATTACCATCATCGGGTTACACTATTTCCAGATAAAGGGGTGATTGTCCGATATGTCGAAGAGCAAGATATTCCTTGTATGCTTGCAGGATCAGCTAGAAACACACTTAGTTGCAACCTGGTGGCTCTTTCTATTTCTGAGACCATAGAGGTACACTCAATGTTTCCCCTAGTCTTTCGTGATTTTTCTGATGTGTTTTCGGAGAATTTTAGTAGGCATCCACTACGTCGTGAGATGGAGTTAACTATAGATCTCGTTCTTGGTACAAGTCAAATTTATATGGCACCGTACCATTTGGCGCTAGCAAAGATGAAGGAAATGAGGACTCAGATTGATAATTTGATGAGCAAGGGGTTCATCTAATTGAGTGTGTTGTCATGGAGTGCACCGACACTATTCTTATAAAAGAAAGATGGGTTGATGAGGATGTACATCGACTACAGGAAGCTGAATCGGGTGACAATTAAGAACAAATACCCATTGCCGAGAATAGATGATTTGTTCTATTAGTTGAGAAATAGAGGTACTTCTCAAAGATAGACCTTCATTTGCAGTACCGCCAATTGTAGATCCGAGAAGAAGGTATGCCAAAGACAACTTTTGAGACTCAATATGGGCATTATGAATTCTTGGGTATACCTTTCGGATTGACAAATGCACTATCAATCTTTATGGATATGAGGAATAGGGTATTCCAAGAGTACTTAGATCGAATTGTCATCATCATTATAGATGATATTCTCTTGTACTCGAAGACCCAGGAAGAACACTGGAAACATCTCTGGATTGTGTTATCCACATTGCGGGAATACCAATTGTATGTGAAACTATCAAAATTCAAGTTCTGGATTCAAAAAATGAAATTCTTGGTGTTGTAAAGGAAGAAGGGGTCGTTGTAGATTTGTCAAATGTGGAAGCAATGTCAAATTGGGAATGGTCTAAGAACATTTTTTAAATTTGAAGCCTTTTGGGGATGGCTGGTTACTATAGAAGGTTTATGAAGGAATTTTCGATCATTGCATCTCCTATGATCTGACTTACTCATAAAGGGCTCAAATTCGAATGGGATGTAAAATGCGAAGAGTCATTTGCGAAGTTGAAAGAAATATTGATGATAGCGCCGATACTAATTATTCCGGAAAGTGGAATTAGATATATGTTGTATTATTATGTATCAAAGGAAGGTATGGAATGTGTGTTAATGCAGATGGAAATGGTAGTTTCCTATGCTTCTCAACTGTTGAAACAACATGAGCAGAACTACATGACCCATGATTTGGAAATGAGAGCGATTGTGTTTACACTTAAGATTTGGAGACACTACTTATATGGGTAGAAGTTTGACGTCTTTTCTCATCACAAAAGGCTCAAATACATCTTCATGCAGTGAGACTTGAATATAAGTTAGAGACGATGAATGGAATACTTGGAGCAGTATAACTTCGACCTTTAGTATTATTCGGAAAAGGCGAATGCAATAGCGGATGCATTGAGTCACAAGACTCAGTATACTTTGACATGTCTCACATATGATAAATGGGATGCTGTAAAGACATTTGGTGAGTTTGGATTGGAGTTCCTCGATGGAAGAGAATGGGTTTCATTGTGTTGCCATGGTTGTGCAACCTAATTTGGTGGATAGAGTGCTCGAATCTCAGCGAGATAATATGTGGTCACAGAAATTTCTTGCTAAGTTCAAGTGGTGAATCTTGGGTTTGGACAGTTGGGGACCACAGAGAGTTGAGGTACCGAGATCATTTATATGTGCTAATGTCGATGAGGGAATACGACATTTGTAGGTTGACGAAGTCCGCGTACTTCTTGCGAATCACGAAAGAAGGTGGAGTGGAAGTATTATCATAGTTGTGTGTAAAGGAGATCCTTCGGTTACGTGGTACCCCTTATACTATTATATCTAATTGAGATCTGAAGTTTATGTCCCAAAGAGGGTATGAAGTGAGCTATGTGCATACTATTATGAAAAGTATTGCTTACCATCTTCAGACTGATGGACAAACCGAGAGAACAATACATACTTTAGAGGATATGCTATGAGCATGTATGATTGATTTCAGGGGAAGTTGGGAAAATCACTTGCATCTAGTCGAGTTTGCATACAATTTGTTGAATGGAATTCAGGGATTTGTTGTTACTT
This sequence comes from Embelia ribes, assembly GCA_001753735.1. Taxonomy (NCBI): domain Eukaryota; kingdom Viridiplantae; phylum Streptophyta; class Magnoliopsida; order Ericales; family Primulaceae; genus Embelia; species Embelia ribes. Next base: position 6,969 of record MKEJ01047235.1, on the reverse strand, counting down.
GGACCCGATATTGTGCAAAAAATATCAAAAGTAGTAAACGTGATTAGACAATAGTTAATAATAGCTCAAAGTCGCTAAAAGAGCTATACAAATAAAAGGAAACACCCACTATTCTTTGACGAAGGATATCATGTGTTTCTCAATGTCTCGCCTTGGAAAGGAATGATGCGATTCGAAAAGAAGGAAAAGTTGTCACTAAGGTTTGTGGGGCCTTTTTGGATTATCGATAAGGTTGTAATGTTGGCATTCAGATTGGCCTTATCATCGCAGTTGGAGAATGTGCATCCGATCTTCCATTTGTTGATATTGTAGAAGTATGAATCAGATCCATCATATGCCATCAATAATTCAAATTTAGTAGTGGAAGAAGATACAACATACAAAGTACAACCAGTGAGCATAATAGATCGTAGTGTGAAGTTATTGCGAGGGAAGATGATACCTTTTAAACGAGTGCTTTCCAGGTATGTTGTGAAACTGCGAAGACAAATTTTATTTTTTCAGGGGGAGAGCTATATGGCCCGTAAATACAAAGGACTAAGTTTGTAATTAACCAAGGGAGAAACTGAAAACTAATTACGTTTCTCTTCTTATATTAATTATATGTTCATTCTATATTGGTAGAAAGAGAAGAAGAGAGAACATGATAAGGTGAAAAAACCCATCAAATCCTATAGGAGAAATATTCCACTCGATGATCTAAACACAGTTCGAAAACATATCTTTGTTCTCATCGTTTTGAGGTAAGTTTCAACCTCTAATTATTTGGGTTTGTTCATACCCGTTCTAGCCCCTAGTCAACTAAATTCATTCTAAAGGTTGGCTGGTTGTTAAAAAAAATCAATTTTTAATAAAATTCATGCTCAATTCCATGTAGGTTCATGTTTGATTGACGAGTCTTCGAGTGAAGAATTAGGGCTTCCTTTCTCTGATCTTTCCGAGAGAGTCTTTGATTTTAACAATGTGCATAGTAGATTTTGAACTCATATTCTATTGAAATTCGTGAGTTTAAGTTTGATATTAGTCAAGTTTTTTTATAAAAAATGGTTGGGGTTTAAAACTATTAATTTATAGTTTTAGAACTGAACTTTGTAGAACTGATACGTACGTTGTAGCTTGACTGTCAATAGTCAAATGGGTTGACTGTTGACACCTAGGGCTCCTGAGAGTTGTTCATTTCAATTGCTAATTTGCCCTTTTCCATTTCAAAGTGGCTTTTACTCAAAATATGAAACTCGTAGATGATTGAATTATCTTATTAATCATATATTGGGAGATTCTACTTGGAATTTGGTTTAAAAGTTTTGACTAGAGTACTATGTTAATGCATGAGAAAGTTACTATGTTAATGCATAAGAAAGCTATGAATACTTAAAATTGAATGAAGGACTAATGTGGAAATAAATTGTTATTGTGAAACACGTTTGACTTGATATGACATGATTAGTTGTAGTCTTTGGAAATATTAGTCTAGGTTTCATTGTGACAGTAGTCGATTTAAGCCTTCGGAACATACTCACAATGGGTTCGATTGGAGGCAGAATGAGTCATCGGATTATGCCTTTTAAGGTGTTTCTATCCTAGGGCTCGACGAATTTTATTAGGTTATAGGAGTGAGTGGTACTTCATGGTTATCTTAGGCCATGGGAGCGAGTGGTACTTCATGGTTATCTTAGGTGCTAGTTGTCCAGGAGAATTTAGGCTACGATGACTAGTACTCCACAAAGCCTTTACACGTAAAGTCTTAGGAGGATAAGTATTCCGAGTTGTTTTGTAGGTAGTGTTAATAGACTGGTATTGCGTATTNNAATTGAACTTTTTTTCTAACTCGTACCTATTTAGTTGCATTTATTTGCATGGTTTTCTTACAGGAAATTAGGTTTAGGGAGGAGTCAAAGTTCACTCGGGCGTTGCTATTTGTTTTGTTTCTATTTATTTATTCTTTTATACTGATTTAGACAGTAGTAGGCCAATGACTGAGACCTAGCAACTTAATATTTTTGAATAAAGTTGTAAGACTCTGAACATGATAATAAGGTTTGGTTATGTTTCATTCTACTAGACCTCATTCATTTCATTTATGAGACCTATTTTACTTTAAAATTGTCTGTAACAGTTGTGATAGTTAGTAAGTTACGTACTCGGGATGTGCTTGAAATTATGGGGCATTACAAATGGTATAGGTTCAAAATGAAATGCAACCACATCTTTATTTTTCTAGTTTTCCAATAAGATGTGCTTAATAAGTAACGTGCATATTGTGTCGACGTTTCCCATTACGTCTCATGAGCCTTCACTAATGAAATAGCTTCAAACGACGTGAAATCTCAAAGGGCACTAAATTTACTTAGGAAATATCCTAACCGTACCTATTTGCTTCTAAAATGGTTGCCAACAGTTATTAGTCATGCATGTAAGGTCACCATAGTCATGATACCACTAAATTCCCACTGGCCAGAGGTCAAAATGGGCTCGAAACTGAAAATAAGTCACATGCAAGTCACTTTTCGCTTCTGTCCAAGAGAATCAGTCTACTGATAGACCATAACAATCGACTGATTTACTCTGTCAGAAGAAAAGCCAAAGTTTTCATAGGTTATCTCAAGTGTATTACCTGAATAGTGGTCTTAGAGGTTGCAAGGAGACCAATTTATCAACATGCATGGCCATTACTTTCATATTTTCCTTCATTTCTTCCAATGTTCAAGGTTTTATCTGTTTTATCATCAAATCCTTCTACCAACAAGACATATGAACTTCCAAGCACACATACGGGGCTAGGTTTGAAGTATCTTCACCACTTTTTCAAGGATTTAGAGGTTGAAAGGGGCTTAGAGTTGAATATTACGCACATGCACATTATTTTCTAGATCTGTCCATCAGAATTAGTCGACTGATTACCCCTATTCTAGGTAAAAACTCAAGTTTTCAAGGTCTAAATCAACGGCATTACCTTTATTTCACTATTAGGAGGTCTGAGGAGGCCAATATATTTACATGCACCAAGGTTCTTTGGCTCTAAGTTAGGAAATGCGCATCTTCTTAAACGAATGCTACACAAATCGAATATTCTCCATTATAAGTCATATTAACACCAAAATTAGTCTTTGTATGTGGGAAAATCTCAATTTAAACTTGAAATCTAGTGAGATAAGGATGAGAAACGTACCAAAGATAGTCTAGAATACCTTAAAGATAGTCTAGGATACCTTATATTGCATCCTAAAAGTTCTTAGGTGACTTGGTTTAACCTCGAGTTGGCAAGACTTTGGCTAGAACTCTCCATTTTCTCACTCTCTCTATACTGAATATTATGGTGCAAATGGTGACATTTCATGGCTTTTGGTGGGCTTTAAAAGGTGTAGGGGTGTTATGACACGTGTCTTGATGCATGGACAACTTTTTGTATGTGGTAGAATCAATCGATTGATAGTGGACCATCAGTCGATTGGTTGTCTACTTATGGTCTGGTTAACTCTGATCAAAATTTCAGGGCTTTATAGTATGGGACATCTTGCAGTTTTTCGGAACCATGTGTAGTAAATGTAGAACATTCTGAGTACACAAACATTATAAACTTATTTATAAGCCTTACTAAGCGAACAGAAAGGGAGAATTGTTTGTTACCGCTGGAGCAAAAACTTTGTGCTCTTCTTTGTCTTAATTATCAAAGTGTAATTTCTTGCTCAGTTACGCTAAGCATTAAACTTATTCATGCTTTGCATTCGGATGCAAAACGTACATTAGTTCCATCATCATCACTATTGTTGTACCCTATTCAATTTTTGGTCCATAGATGTAAAGCTAAAACAAGAGTAACCACCATTAACATGATTGCTACAAGGACAAACTGTTTCCCGTACTTATAAATTTTTTTGTGTGTGTGACTAGACAGATCGGGAGGAATTTACCATTTTTGTCTGCGCACAACATATACAACTCATTCAACTATTGACAACATAGCGAGAAAGCAACACCCACCCATTTCGATAGGACAAAAGCACAAAAAAGCAATGATGAAGAGAAGACATAAAATAAGGGATCCTTGCTTCTGTTCCTCTGAACACGTTCACGAAAGTAGAAATAATGTCCGTAAAAAATAAAAGACCAAATGGATCACAGGCGTATGGCACGATCGAGAGGAAAGTAGTGCGAACGGACGGACAATGATTTTGGTGAAAGAATATGGATTATTGGTATTCGTGTGTTTTAGTGATGGAAAACAGAAACCACTTATAGTGTGATTTCATTCCATTAGGTAGTTGGATGACGTCATTTTGCTACTGGTGTGTGCCTCTTATGGGTGCCTTATGCTATTATTATTGTGATGAAAATTAAAAATCCGTATAAGCGTATTATAACCAATCAGAGTTTAGGTAATGCTCATATTTGTATACCTGAGACTGTTAAACTCTTACAAAATTGGGTCTGTATACTACAGATATCTTCTTAAAATAAGAGGCCACTATTTATACCTAATTCAACCCTACTTCCACAAATCACTTTTTATTTTGAGATAATTAGGAAATATTGTCTACTTCTATTTTATTATTACTACAAATTTAAATAAATTATTAAAGTTCTTTTGTTATAATTTTTAGGAACAAAAATAAGACAAGATATTAGAGATATGTTTGAAAATTAATAGGTAGTAATTCAACTTTTGAAAATTAATTTTGAAATGTTTTAAAATTATGTGCCAACCAAAATGGACCTATTATTTATTGAAGTTAGAGTAATATTGTTGAGTTTGAGCAAATATACCGGTGGAAATTAGGAATTAAAACGAATTGATTCATTAATGAAAAAGCACGAGCTCAATTTGCGTGGGTTTGTTCATTTATAAAAAAAGACTAGTCAAATGGACTAGTCAAGTTTGAACAATTCCGGACTCGTGCGGCTCATTAATGACTTGGGCTCGCTCAATTAATTTTAAACCAAAACCATATATAACTTCAAATTAGAAAAGTAAATTTACGTAACTAATTAAATACATATAATTTATATTGAACATTTGATATAAACGATAATAATTTGTTATTAGATTGAAACTTTATAATATATTATTAATATTATGTTTTTTAAATTGTTTGGTAACGTATTCAATAATTTATTACTATTGAAATAACGCGAACGTAACGAGCCAAATTATACTCCAAGCCAATAACAAATTATTGAAAGAAGAATAGATAGCACTAGCACAATTAGGTTACTTTTGAATAATTTTGATCACATATTTGAGATAATTATCAATTATAGTGTCGATTATTTTACATTTAGAAAAAGTCTTAAAGTTAGTTGTTTCATTCACTTCTTTAGTAACCAAAATAATTGTTGTTATCCAACTTGTTTAATATGGGATGTTGACCGAAGTGAAATTAAATTTTCATTGCCTTTTATTAGTTGGAAATTATTGAAATTGTAGTTTATTGTTTGCATAAAATTTACTTCTTTTTTTCTAATATATATAACTAGAATAGTTTTTAGTAAATTTAACCGTATAATATTGCGATTACAGTAACTATATTTTGCTAGTTTTTACAATTTCTAAGTTGGGTTCGTGAACCAAAGAATAATTCTATTAGATAGAAAATCAAAGTTGATATCATTTTGCTATTTACTTCTATTTATTGTTTTAAGTAGAAGAAAAAAATAAAGAAGTGTCCGACCTAGGATTTATAGCTAAGGGAATCGATAGTTAAGGTTAAAATAAAATATTAAAAAATAATTAAAATGGGGGCCGTATAGTAAGAAATTGGGAAAGTTTTTATTTTTTCTATTGAAATTTTGATAAACTTCGGCAGCCTCACGACTCCTATCACCTTTGGTCAGCTAATGAAACATAGTGTGTAAATAACATCGGGGTCGGTAGACAAAGCCTCAATAAATCACATGTTTAGATACGTTAAGATTAAATGCAATTATTTTACAAATTTATTAATTGTTGTAACGCTTCTAACAAAAATTAAATCTGAGATAAAAATCCTTTTAGAGACACTTAATAATGGGGAGAGCTTTTATATATGCTAATTATGGTATACATAAAATTGGCGAGATGGATATTTATGTATGGACGATTAGAAAAGGAGGATCAATGATGACATGAAAATTTTTAAACACATAAGATTTTTTCTAATTATCAACGTATAAAAGATGCTATGGACAAAATTTGTCCACTTTGGTATATATGAAAATTCTACCCCTTAATTATCGCGATACTTTTCACTCTTGGACCAACCCGTTTAATTGGATTAAACAAAACACAAAGATTACTAATCAAGTACAAATAGGTAAACGAGTAGCCCTGTAAGTAATTATATTTTACTAAAATAACCCTTCATTCCTAAAGGCCTATACTGTATTGCATTGAAAATTATCTAAAATAATTTTGGAAATAACATTACAGGTTGATCTCTTTAGCAAAATCATTCGAGAAAAACATTTAGTAAAGTTGTATGTATGGTTATATTATCAAATCTAGGTTACCGCTTCAACTGAGGTCTAGTTTGGGAGCACGGTGTTTATCAAAATTCTCTTTTAAATCTATCTTTAAAAGTTAATTTTAAAAACGAATATAAACAAAATAATAATTCTGAAGTAAAACTAACTCGTAAGCACGTAAATGGCAAACAAACTATAATAGTAGGAGATTTTTTTTTTAATAAATGGGTTACCTTTCTAAATTATTTATCAAAATGAGTCACTTTTGATATTATTTACTAAAATATGTCACTTTTAACCCCAAAAACAAAAATGCCCATAGAATTGATTTGTTTGTAAATTACTCCTTACTATAACAAATAAAAAAAATTAAAATTTATTTTAGAATAAGTTTATGTTGAAAACTTAATTTAAACTTATTGATATAATATAGAGATTATTTTTTTGAGGTAAGCATAATGTAGAGATTATTTACTTTTAATTAAAAACTAAATAAGAAAATATGTTACAACAACCATTTCATTATGG
>MKEJ01047229.1:0-19248 GCA_001753735.1 Embelia ribes | reverse complement strand
GAACCACACTCCTTCTCTCTCTATGTTTTGGAATTTAATAAAATGGAATGAAGAAGACAAATATTTTGGTCTTCGCAACTTAAGTCAATCAAAGCAGTTGGATTGATCCAACAATACTTGGATCGATCGATTTGATAAGTTGGATCGATCCAAATGCACTTGGATCGATCGGAGCCACTGGAATTTTGGGTCAAAACTCCTCAGGTCTAAAATTTCCAAAAATACCCGGAATCGCTTGTAGACACTAATGGAAGTATCAAACAACTTTCAGAATGGCATTCGAGTGCCTGCAACTCAATTTACGCGTCTTAACGTATATACCGGCAAACTCTGACCGCAACTAAGTTTCTACACTAACCGATGTTATTTCTGCTTGACGAGACTATGCACTAATCATTATACTATTCTACCATAAATATAATCATACTTGTCACTAACATATCATATACAATACTTTAATAATATTATATCATGCATTATAATATTATTAAAAGCAAAAAAGAAAATCTGAATTTTTGGGACGTTACATTGGGAATGGTATATATTGATATATGTATCTTCTTCCTTTTTTTTCTATTTATAAGCCCGTGCCCTTGAGTTTTAAGGTTGAAAATTTGGGGTTGTATAAGTTGTATTTTCTTTCTTTTATTTCTTTTATCTCATGTTCCTGGGATTCTCGGATTTTGGGGCATAATAGCCACGACCTCCACATCCACGTCCATGTCCACCGTTGTCCTCTTTGAACCATCTATAGGATCAAAAGAAACCAAAGAATAACTAATCTCATGCTTTCATTATACAAGGTAAGAAAAGCTATGTATGTAAATCCCAAATATTCATAGTTAACTTTGTCCACTGACAGAGATCCGTGTTGGGCCTACAGAGTGTCCCCTGTTTATCCAATACAGAGTTAAGTGTCAACATCTGCCACTATAAGTTATTGGTTTTTAAGTGTAAAACATGCGTATGAAAACAATACGACATGCATTGACGCAAACAAGGCATACAGACATCTAAGGTCTCTATAGTAACCAATTTCCTAGATGCCTACCCCAACTTTCTAAACGCAGCTAACTCGATACTTTCTACTCAATATATCCAATAATATTGTAAGCCTTAAACTTTGATACTAACTTGATCCCAAAATTTAACCCAATCCCGAGTAAATCACTTGCTTCCAATTTTAACATGTATAACTCAAACATTTAAATAAATCAACTCATAACAGGATTGTATGAAAATTTATACTTCATACTACATCATCTTTTGGCCTTATTATCATGTTTTCCGACCTTATAACTTTATCCAAGCAATAAAATATCATCTCGGCCAATGGCCTATAATTGTATCTCAGAACATAATAGAAATGGTAATAAACAAAGAAAATCTCCCCGTACTCGAATGAGCTTCAACCAGTCCTAAACCTCAAGTCCCTTGGTTTCTAGCAGCTGATTCTACTTGGTGTTTTCATTTAAAAATGGCAGTAACAAAACCAACCAAGCAGGTACAAGTTAGAAACAGATACAATTCTTGAGAAACGATAGACAAGAAAACATCAACTGCAACTACAACAATTATCTATACATGAAATAATCATCACGGCTACAATCCCGAATATATAGTCTTTCCATACCTTTACCGTCCACTCACAAGCACACTTCTGAGACCAACGACCACTATGGAGTATATCTTCCTCCGTGTGTCAATATATGGAGTACTCGCAGGAAAGTTAACGACCACCACGGAATATACATTCATCTGCGTGTCACGACCACCACAGAATATATATTCCTCCGTATGTCAACAAATATAAATACATTCATCATAAGTACTTGGAGCAAACAAGCTTAATTCCTAACTCTACCCAGCCATGCCTACGCTCTAGATGATACATAAGACATTTAATTAGTTTGTCATTCACTAAATGGTTTATTTTATCTTACACTTCACTTCCATTCAATTTATATATCAAGTGATATGATGTCAATACCGACCATTTTCTACTGTTTCAATAGACTTATACATGAATATGTTGAAAATCTCATACAAATAAAAAACCATAAAAATTGACCATGCAATAGTAGGTCGTTCGAAGGGCCCTGTACTACTATTCTAACGGTGGTACCTTCAAAAGGGAAATCTCAATTGTTCCAATAGTGCTATCGTTCGAACATACACAAACTACTATATGGACGGTTGCATAAATTCTATAGTTTTAGTGATAGACGAAACACAGCTTCGTAAGCATCATTCTTTTTACAGTTTTCATAGCCATAAAAAATGGAATCTATGCAGATTTTTCAATAGAATTAGCTTTGATTTTCCGTTACGTACCTTACGTGAAAACAAGTAATTTCTCTCGGAAAGCTGAAACGCAAACACTAATTCTTCACCAGAAGACTTGTCAACCCAAATACGAACCTATATGAAAATTGATCGAGAACATCATTATTAATGATAATCTAATTACTAATCCACCATTAGAGTGAATTTTAGTGAATTAGGGCTAGGGTGGGTATGAACAACCCGAATTAAGGGTTGAAACTTACCTCAAAATGATGACAACGAAGAGAGAATTTTGAATCCGTGTTTAGATTGTCTTCGGATCGGATGGTTTTGTGCCAACCCTCTTCGCTTCTTCTGTCTTTGTCTCCTTATGTTATGACATAATAAAAAGAGTAAACTTGAGATTGATCGAAAAAAGAATGGGGGATAATTACCTTTTCGTTTCACTTTCAATTTATCACAATTTAGCCATCATAGTTTATAGGGCCTTATAGCTCATGTGGCCACTCATCACAATCCGTGACTCTAGGATGTGAGATAAATAAACCAAAAAGAAAGAAATACAATAACTATTACAACCCATTTCCTTACTACAAAATCATCCTGTCATATTATACATAATATGACCAACGAATATATTATCCTAAACTTGTATATACATAATTATACAACTTCAACTTTTAAATAAAAGTAAACTCCCTCTTTACATATACAAAATCAAACTGTAGGCTTTTCAAAATAATAAGAAGGAAGGTATAAATATGTTATTCACTTCGCATACAAGAGGCAGAACATACATTTACTTTCGTACAATGCTAATGCTAAATCAGAGTGTGCTACAGTATATAACATACTACATCAATATAGTCTGATACAAAAATAGCTATTGGCTACAAAATGTACCCCTACATAAGCAACTACACGGCCTAAAAATCGTGTTTTGAGCCAAACTCCAGACCTATAAAATAGTTTAATAATAATGTACAATAGGAAAAAGAAGATGTATGGGTTAGAAATCAACAATATGATAAATCTGATAGTAAGCAGTGAATAAATATGAATAAAACATGTAAATGAACATAATCATTTTATATATACCCTCGTAAAGTAAAAGTATACACATACTAACATTACTTAAGAATACTACATCTGCATATGAGTATATACTCGTCTACACCAACTACGAACCAATGCACTTATGCATACAAGACATATCTCATTTATACTTAAAAAGAAAAATGAGACTTATTCCTTTGCTTTTCATTAAAACAAATGTAGGTGCGTCTCATGCCCTTATTCTTTATGCAATGCACATAAGGTGTCCTTTATACCCGAGACGACATAACGTCTATGACGATAAAATCTCCTTTTATGACCTGGCATGACAAAATGATAATGTAATAATAGGTTATACAATGACAAAATGATAATGTAAACCATGGATTTTTCTTTCTTAAAATACCACATTTTCTTAAAAACAAGGGTGTTCCTTATACCCTTTTTCTTAAAACAATTTGGGCATTTCATATTGCCTTGGGTAACTTATTTCCATATACTTATGCTTGTAGCATGAATGCTTATGATCATGTCATACTTATGAATATGAATGCTTTACCAAATGCCATATGATCATGCTTCGCTATACGCCTTACTTAATATGCATGCCATAACAAAACATGACATGAATGGGCAACATACTTACTTACATAATTGTCACAACAAAATATGACCTACACTTGCTTATAACATACAACAAAATGTATGAGTATTACAACCAAAGTAGGCTTAAACAATGTACAAGCTTCTTACATTAATTCAATAAACATGCTCGACTACTCATACATAACATACTTTCAATACTTATTCATACATCGCCAACTTATACATCTTCGCTTGCTTACATTTGCAATGCGTACGTATACGCTTACTTACCTTGCATACTTCATACATATATGTCACAACATGTGTGACCTTTGCTTACTTATGAACATATAAACTCGAATACTAGCATATATCCTTCGAATACTTACATACATCCTCAGAATACTTTCATACAACCATGTCACCACTTAGGTGCCTTATACTACTTATAATATAATAAAATGTATACTTAGCAACTTACATATACTTTGATGTCTCATTTAACATAATAATCGTAAGGCATACAAGGAGTATAATTCATACATAAATGAATGAAACTCTTAAATATTAAAACATGAATGTACATTTTATCTACACATATACGTTCAAACTTATACTATTGTTCGTTTCTACCCGTATCTTAATACATATGCCTCTGAATGTCTAAGCCAACTCCAAACCAAAACCATCCATTTTCTTAGCTTTTCCAACAAGTTTTCTATACCATACAAAATGAGACGAACCTATACAAAGAAGTTGTCTACGAAACATAATAAATAAATTCAAATAATTTATTTCAACGTATCTCGATACGAAAGTCGAGACAAATTCAATGAGAATAGAAATTAACGATGCTTACGTCAATACACATGCCTCATAATGGTGATAAGAAAGTATGTAAGCCTCGAAGCTAAACAATGAGCGATTCAAGATGATTTCGCCCCGTAAACACCAAAACTTTAGCCCCCAAGACGATCTAACAAATGAACTTGAATCATATTATACCTATATGTAAAAACAATCCACACGAGATAAGGAAAAAGAAAATCTAATTTGTTTCAACGTACTCGAGAGGCTCGAAAATCGAGGTAAAGCAAACAAATACGAGAGAAAGAAAAACTTACGCCAAAATGTTTTCCTCAAAGCAAGGATTCCAAAGATCCACTTTTTGAACTCAGACAAACTCCCAAGCTAGATGATCCCGAACCAAGAAGTTGAAAATTCCATTTTCCCCCTTTCTCTCTCTATCTATGAGGAATTTTATGTATATATTTGATATATGAGGAAAATAGTGGAGTCAACAACATAAAATCCAAGATTGACTAGTTGGATCGATCGATTTGCAACTTTGGATCGATATAATAGTTACTTGAATCGATCAGAGCCATTGAAATTTTGAGTGCTTACATATCGGGTCGAAAATTTCCAAAAATACTTGTAATCCCCCAGAGACTTTAATAGAGTGTCTAAAAACTTTTTGAATAGCATTTGAGATCCCAAAACTCGATCTGTACGACAAAATACGACTACTGACGAACCAAAACGTGAATCATCAACCAAGAGATTAAAACAACTTCAAATGCATTTTAACAGCTATGAAAGATATACAATATCTATAAACGATATCCAACGCCTACAATACAGTGAACGGAAATGAATAATATCATTTTAAACAATAAACAATATTATTTAAATTCACGAAAAATTTACCCGAAATGTCTGGGACATTACAAAAGAGAGAATTCTAAATCCACGTTTAGATTGTCACACAGAATGCTCTCCTTCTCGGATCGAATGGTTTTGTGCCAACCCTTCTTCTCTTTTTCTCTCTTTCTCTCCTTCTATTATAATATAATAAAAAGAGTAAATGTGAGATTAATCGAAAAGAGAATGGGAGGTAATTAACTTTTCGTTTCACTTTCAATTTATTAAAATTTAGCCTCCATAGTTTAGGGCCTTACAACCTATGTGCTGGGTGATTTGAGAGCTGCTTACCAAATACTATTCCTTTATATTTATAGGAAGAAATAATAACCAACTTCCCATTATTTACAGATTTGTAACCGCACTATACAAATCTGGGTAGAAAAATAATTAAGATGTATTTCATACAAATTCACCGTTGGGTCATTAATCCTTTTCGCAGTAGGTTTTGTACATACAAATATTTATTATGACGGTAGAGATTGAATTCTGAGACCTTTAGGTTGACTAAAACAGGCCGAAACTGGACTATTCAAACATGGATAGCAAAGTAGTTGTAATGCAGAAGCCAAGTTCACACGTTAGCTACACATAAATCCACCGTTATATCGTCAACGCCTTTCAATAGTAGGTTCCCAACAAACAAATATTTAATGTGAATGGTGGGGATCGAATTCCAAGACCTTTAAGTCCACAAAAATAGGCCTAGAACTTGACTTTATAAACCTGGATAGCAAAATAGTTATAATGCACAACCAAGTTTAAATGTCAGTTATGCACGAATCCATCGTTGGATTATCAAACCTTTTTAGTAGTAGGTTCCCAATACATAAATGTTTAATGTAAACGGTGGAGATCGAACTCCGAGATATTTAAATTGACTAAAGCTAGCCTGGAATTGGACTAAACAACCTGGACATAAAAACAATAAAGATGAAAATGCGGATTTTCCACTTTGTTTTACTCCCTTGGCTTGGGTTTCCTTGAACTTTTTAGCTCTTTCTTCTTGTTGTAGCCATAACACCAAACTAGTCTGGATGATGCCTCCTTCTAATGCCAAAAATTGTTACCCTTCTTTATAAAACTGACATTTCGATGTGAGCAGTTTCACTTCGATTGGGTGTTGTTAACTCAAGCTAAGACGAATGTGGTTATATGACCCTAATTTTAGGCTTTCTTTGATAATATATGGCTACCTCATGTAAAAAGTTTAAGTTCTAAAGAGAAAAAGAAAATGAATAATAAAATACATTTATTATTCAGTATCTTTATCAGTTACAAACTTTTGATGGATAGAAATATAATGAAAGAGACAATAAAATATATTCATTGTTGATCACTTAAAACACCGATAGGATGTGAAGTGTAAAAAGCAAGACAATGAATAACAAAGGCAAACTCTAGTACCCATCATTGATTGCTCAATACAATGAGTTACATTATGTATGTTCCTATGCTTAAGTTAATTTAGTCTATTGCTACTCCAAGATAATGCCATGTCTTGGGTAATTTGAGGGGCCCTTATTGAATGTCCTTTAATATTTATAAGAAATATTAATGGTTAATTTTTCGTAATCACCTTTTAAATTCGAACTTTTAATTTGAAAATTCAAATTATGGTGTAAACAAAATGGTTTAGATTTAGGCAAATGTAAAAGTAAATCTAAACCGGTTCAAACCAAATATGAGTAATTTGGTTTGGTGAGTTTGGTTGGGGTACAAAATGCATCATATATTACTCATAATTTGATTTAAAAAGTTAACGTGTAAGATTAAAAAAAGGCCATACACATCTATTTAGATGTGTATTTCACAATTTCATTTTCTTCTGCTCTTCCCAATATCTATTTTTGTTTGATCTTTTATCTTAATCCCGAAAAAAGAAAAACAAAAAGATATTAATTTTTTTTTGTCTATTTTTCATATTCAATATTACAATGCTTGACTAATTTGTTTTTCTTAATCATCTCCCAGTATTATTGTTATATTTTCTTAACTTGATATGTAATAAAAGACTTCATATTCTAGTTATTATTATTATAGAAAATGCATACTTAAATAAAGTATCAAGAGAAAGTTTGCGGAAAATATTTGTATTCTTTGAACTTAATATTTTAAAACTTACCAAGACATTATTTTTAGTAAATAACAACTTTTAAAAAATACACATACCCCAAAATAGTTCGTATTTTCAGCTTTGAATTGTTTTTAACTAATTTTTCATGGGGCTTCAAATTGTCTCATTTCATAATAAAAATTAACTTAGCCCAATCGCTCGGCCCAAATCTGACCAACTCAGCCCAAACCATTAACATGATTAAATAACTCTCTCTCTCTCTCTCTCTCTCTCTCTCTCGCTCTCTTTCCCCCCGTCTCTCCGTGGACGCCATCCAATGGAATCGTCTACATACTCCATCTCAAACTGGAACTACATCGTCCTATTCCTCCTCCGTCCCCTTCTCGCCATCTCCTTCGTCATCTCCCTCATCTCCCTCGGTAATTAGTGTTTATGCATATATATATGTATGTATTAATGGTTGTGTGATCTTAGGGTTGGGGCGAAATTGAATATTGCAGGATGGTACATGGCGTGGAAGCTGGTTCTGGTACACGTGCCACTGGTACAGGAGATCTTCGGCCTCCGTAAAAAGCCGGTCAAGCCCAGGCCTACGACTCACCGGAAGTTCTCAAAGCTCTACAACTCCATGGATGCGCACAATAAGTACGCTAGCTGGCGAGTTTCTCAATCTCATGTTGTTCTATGATTTTCGATAATTAGTTTTGTTAGTTGTTTAGTATCTTAATATATAGGAGCCCATATGTGGGGAGGGGAAATCAGACCCATGACATTTTAATTGTGAGGTTGGGTTATGTAGCTAGCCTTATTGGGGTGGACCTGGCTTGTTGTTTACATCTAATAGTTGCTTCATGTCTCAATCTCTACTTAAATGGATAATGGTTTGCATTTAGAGTCCTTAATTGAATATTTTTAACCGTTAGGGTCATGAATGTGACCTGAGGTCATGGGTTCGTATCGTGTAACATCATCTCTAGGGTGATGAATGCATACATCGTACCCTTCTCAAACCCCACACTCTCGTGCACTAGTTCGTCCATATATATTTATAAAGGGCGATTCTATTGGTACACTATCCAACTCTTTTGGCACCTCTTTGCTAAAGGTGTCATTTTGTGCTATACCACAAATGCTATTAGCACCACACTAATTAAATTGGATTTTTTTTTAACTATTGGCACCATCATTTTTTCCTTAAGCACACCACATTAAAATTACTAAAATGGTCCAAACCCTTTACTTTCCCTTCAACCCTTCATTTTCTTCATATTAATTCCACTTCATTTTCTTTATATTAACTCTTTCTCTCTCTAAATTTCATCTTTTTATCACAAACCCATATCTTAAACCCTATTCCATTCAATCTAAATACTATCAATCTATCTAATACATACATTATATCCTATTTAGAACACTTTGGAACATATTTGAAGATCAATGGACCCATCAAGAGCTTTCCAATTTCATCTTGCAATCTTCTTCATTTTTCGAGCTTTATCAATTTTAGCTTGCAAATCTTCTTCATTTTTTTGAGCTCTCTCTATTCCTCATTCGGATGTGGTTGGAGAGCGTCTTTCCCTCATTTCGTAAACATGAGGTTGACTAGGATTCTTAGTTCTTGCCATTAATCTGGGAAAAAAAATAGAAAAAAAAAATTAGTAAGGAAAAAAAAACCACAAATGTTACTGAAGCGAAGAAAACCAAATAGGATTCAGTCAGCTTTGTGACAAATATCCACTTTATTAAAGTCGAAATTGGTCACAGAGTTACTGAAGCCCTGTGACCAATTTCGACTTTAAGAAAGTCAAAACTTTGGAGTACCTTCGACTTTCTTAAAGTCAAAATTGAATTATTAAGCTCTGTGACCAATCTCAAGTATTAAGGCATAGTTTTGACTTTTGTAAATTCGAATATGTTGGCAAAATTCGATTTTGCTAAAGTCGACACTATTACTCATTCATGTACTAGCAATTTTCCATTGTACAACATACAATTAATTGTTTCAAATTCATACAACATAAATTCTAATTATATTCATGAATTCAAATTTTTATTATCAATGGTGGTGGCCACGGGGGTGTAGTGAGGTGGCGGTGGTGCGGTGCAGGTGGAGACAGTGATGTGGTGGTGCGGCGGTGAGTAGGGGAGTAGAGATTGAGAGAGGCGAAGGGGGAAAGAAGAAGGAGAGGGGGAGCAGCGGGTCGCTTTATAGAGAGTGCGAAATTTTTTTTTTTTGTTTTTTTTTTTTTTTTTTTTTTTTTTTTTTTTTTTTTTTTTTTTTTTTTTTTTTTTTTTTTTTTTTTTTTTTTTGTGTGTGTGTGTACAAGTTAAATGGAGAGCAACTTGTAAGTCAGCATCTTGTAGTTTGTAATTTTACTGCTCTACAGGAGATTTGTTCTCTCTCCATCATGTAGATTTCCTAATCCTCTTACTTCAAAATTTTCATTTTCTAGTAATATGAAGTTCTTTGTTTAGGACTTATTTCATAAATACTTGGCACATTGTTTTCGATTGAAGTTTAAAAAAAAAAGAAGTATTCAAATTTGAAATAGAATAGAAATAACCAAATTACTCTTATAGATTCTTGTATTATTTGACCAAATAATTAATAGAAGGGTAATTGTGTTAATTCAGTAACTTTTGTAACGACTAATTGCACCAAAACGTAAAGTTTTTAATTATTTTTTGACATCTAATTAAGTAAAGTATTTGTGGGTGTAGTTGGAATGCATAATTGAGTTGAATAACTATTGAAAGACAATTATTGTATTCGCAAATGACACGTCCCCAAATAAAGCCATGAAAAATGACATGTTTTTTAAACCTGATTGGCCACGTCATCCCCAAATAATATATGTATGTATGTATATATACATGTAGTGTATATATATATATATATATATGTAGCTTCTCGCGCGGCAAATACAGAGCGAGCGAGCGAGAGAGAGAGAGAGAGAGAGAGAGAGAGAGAGAGTCTGTTATCTCTTTTTTTCCAGTAATCTGTTTGAGGATTTACGCATATAAAAAATCGATATATAGAGAGAAAGTAGAAGATAGAAGCGATGGGCGGCTCGCGGAGGAGGAGGAGCGGCTCTCTCATTGCTCTACCAATCGTCTTCATTTGTATATATCATTCTTTTAAATTTTCATTTACTGGATCAGATCAAATACATATGTTGTTTTTTGTTTTTCCACTTTCTATTTATTATTTATTAGATGATTACTTTTTCAGCAAAGGTTTGTTTGTTTGATTGTTTGTATGTTTGTCGCTTTTAATCAAGTAAGCTAGGTTGTTTTTATTAAGGAAAAAAATGGGATTCATCAGGTTTAAAATTTCTGGCTTATTTGTCAGCAAATAAGCTATGATTAAAAGCTGAGCGGCCAAGATCTGACTTTTAAGTAAAAAAGTTGATAAGCTAGAGCTTATAAGTTGCAACCAAACAAGCCCTAAGTTTGATCCGAAGAGGATGTACTATTTCGTATTGTTAGGTTTTTAGTAATGATATATGTGCAAAAAAATTATGTATGGAAAATGTCCGTGTTTTAGGATCAACTGACAATCCGACAATAAAGGTGTTTGTATGGTTTTGATACAATTGGTAAATGAGTCATTTTTTTTGTTGCCATGTGCACTTCAGTATTAGTTTGAGCTTATCTTTCATGTAAAATAGGAGTGCTTGGACAATATGCGTTGGACAAAGATTCTAAATTAAGATTTTGAAATAAGAAATAATGGGTACACGTATGTGTTGGAAGATTAGCTAATCTTGGATAGTAACTAGTGCCACAGAAAAGTTCATGTAAATATCTTATTTTGGTTGTCTTTAGCCAACTCCAACCTAAGTGATGATCATGATTTATTGGCTTGGATAATGATGATGATTTATATGATGGGTTTCTCATTTAAAAAAAAAAGTTGCACTTTTACCTTTTATACAAGGTGCTTGGTTGGATTGCATGCTAGCGTGCACAGGTGAATCTAAATATCTACTCTTTCGCGAGATACTATTCGTATTGTAAAAGAGTTAAAGGTGAAGGTTTTGGCAGTTTAAAAACCATGTGCAAGGTAGACTAATAGATCTCCGAAGCAGAAGATTCAGCTGAGGTTACTGTTAATTTGAATCAACCGAAGAGAAAATTTTACGGGAGATATTAGCTGCATAACTAACTCTATTGGTTGGGAAAATGTTTACTTGAGTTGAAATTCAGATAGTAAATGGCTGCTACGGGCTTGATACCCATGCAGACATATCTTCATATTATGGTTTCATAATGAGTCGACATCTCTTGTCTTCCTGCTTTCCTGTTGTGGTTACGTGTTATGTGTCTGAACACTGAAATGTATCTAGACACCTCTTTAGGACCCCACCTTTTCTTTTCAAAAGTCCACATTGTTGACCGTGCTTATAATTTCTCATCTACAAGTTTGTGGTGATACAGTGACTAGCTATTAAATGTGCTAATTCACAATTTGTGTAACAGGTTGTCTATCTGCAATTTCTATTGCCAAAGAAGAAGCCTCAAAGTTGGGCACAGTCATCGGTATAGATCTTGGGACAACTTATTCTTGTGTTGGTGTTTACAAAAACGGTCATGTTGAGATCATAGCAAATGACCAAGGAAACCGTATTTTACCCATCATGGGTTGCTTTCACTGAAAATGAGAGACTGATCGGGGAAGCCGTGAAGAATCAAGCTGCGACTAATGCCGAAAAGCTGTCTTCGATGTCAAGAGACTTATTGGAAGAAAGTAAATACGCATTTCTTTAAGAAGCTCTGAGTCGAGTTATTGATATTTTGGAATGCAATTAATGGTTTTTATCTGTGTTGGCAGGTTCGTGGACAAGGAGGTTCAAAGGGATATGAAGCTTGTTCCTTACAAGATTGTGAATAAGGACGGTAAGCCTTATATCCAAGTGAAAATCAAGGATGGAGAGACTAAGGTATTTAGCCCTGAGGAGATCAGTGCTATGATTCTAACCAAGATGAAAGAGACTGCTGAGGCATACCTTGGGAAAACGATCAAGGATGCTGAAGCTCTTCCTACAGGGCAAAATCTTTCTCCTTCAAGTTGTGTATGTACTAGTAATATGTCATCTTTTGTTGCAAACTACAGTATACTTCAACGATGCCCAAAGGCAAGCTACAAAGGATGCTGGAATTATCGCTGGGCTAAATGTTGCTAGAATTATTAACGAACCAACCGCTGCTGCAATCGCCTATGGGCTGGACAAGAAGGGTGGCGAAAAGAACATCCTCGTATTTGATCTTGGTGGTGGGACGTTCAATGTCAGTATATTGACCATTGACAATGGTGTATTTGAGATCCTTGCCACAAATGATGATACTCATCTTGGAGGTAAGGGCGGTGCTTTTGTTTGTTATACTTACATATTTCCTGAATGACGTCTATTCCCTTCGGTAGTCTTCCTGTAGCTCTATTATCACACCAGGGCAAATATCAAGTCCTAAACAACAGTGATTTGCTTATGATAAAGACATTCTTTACTAAGTTGATGTAGAAAACATACTTATCAGAAGAAGTCGATACACACAATAAATGAAATTTGACAATACATGTCAAGTGTGCAAAATTCTTATCATAGATTATGTATTAAAAATTTAATTTATTTTCAGGTGAGGATTTTGATCAGAGGATTATAGAGTACTTCATCAAATTGATCAAAAAGAAGCACGGAAAGGACATCAGCAAGGACAACAGAGCTCTTGGCAAGTTGAAGAGAGAAGCTGAGCATGCGAAGGGAGCGTTGAGCAGTCAGCACCAAGTTCAAGTGGAAATTGAATCACTATTTGACGGTATTGATTTCTCTGAGCCATTGACCGGAGCTCGATTCGAAGAACTGAACAATGATTTGTTCAGAAAGACGATGGGACCTGTGAAGAAAGCCACGGAGGATGCAGGATTGGACAAGAAACAAATTGACGAAATTGTCCTTGTAGGGGGTAGCACAAGAATTCCCAAAGTTCAACAGGATCTCAAGGATTATTTCGATGGGAAAGAGCCCAATAAGGGAGTGAACCCTGATGAGGTGGTTGCTTTTGGCGCTGCTGTACAAGGAGGCA
The DNA here is from genome assembly GCA_001753735.1 of Embelia ribes. Lineage (NCBI taxonomy): Eukaryota > Viridiplantae > Streptophyta > Magnoliopsida > Ericales > Primulaceae > Embelia > Embelia ribes. Next base: position 5,456 of record MKEJ01047229.1, on the reverse strand, counting down.
TCTTGAGTGGAGAGGGTGGTGACGAGACCAAAGGTATTGTGTCTGTATTTGATATGATACAAAAACTTCATCACAAGAGCATATTGAATATTTTAGTTGTATACGATTATTGGTTTGTAATTTAACTGAGAATGAGAAATAATATATAGGGTTTTGCTGACTAATTTGTGACGTGGTGTATAAATGCTGATATCCTTCTCTTGGATGTGGCTCCGCTCACTCTTGGTATCGAAACTGTAGGTGGGGTGATGACCAAGTTGATCCCTAGAAACACTGTTTTTCCTACCAAGAAATCACAGGTTTTCACCACCTACCAAGATCAGTAGACCATGGTCTCCATTCAGGTACAATAATTTCTTTCTTTTGAAAGGAAGAGTTTCCACCCTTGTCACCTCCACGACATCTTAAAAAAGCCGAAATAAAAGGGCTATCCTAAACTTGAGGAGTTCTTATTGTGATGTTCAGGTTTTTGAAGGGGAAAGAAGTCTCACAAAGGATTGTAGATTGCTTGGTAAATTTGATTTGAGTGGCATTCCTCGAGCCCCAAGGTCAGCTACATATTTTTCTATCCATATCAGAATGATTTTTATGAAATGTGACTTGTATTTAAAGGAAATTCTTTACATATAATTGCACTTACTATATAGTGTAATTCTCACTTAGTTTTACTTTGGCCTCTTCATATTGACTTTGAATGCCAATTTCCATTGTTGTACTCCATTTTTTCATTGTCACACTTGATTTTCAAAGTATTTGATCTCCGCCATCTTCAAGAGAAAGTAACATCCTAGATGATGCGTATAGGATGCTTTTCAGCTGTTTTCATGGACATTTACTTTTTGGACAAAGTTCGATAGATAAGAATTTGTTGCTTTGACAGTCTTCAATTATATTAAGGTTATCAACTTACTATTATCGTATGGCTGCCAACTGTCCAATGTAATAGAATCACAGAAAATTTAATGTTTAGTAGGGAAAGTTGATTGTGTTTGGTCCTCATGTCTAACAGGGGAACCCCTCAGATTGAAGTTACTTTTGAAGTAGACGCAAACGGTATCCTAAATGTGAAGGCAGAGGACAAAGGGACAGGCAAATCCAAGAAAATCACCATTACCAACGACAAGGGCCGATTAAGCCAAGAAGAGATTGAACACATGGTGAGAGAAGCAGAAAAGTTTGCAGAGGAAGACAAGAAGGTGAAAGAGAGAATCGATGCTCGTAATGCTTGGAGACTTGCACGTACAACATGAAGGACCAAATCAATGACAAGGATAAGCTAGCAGACAAGCTCGAGTCGGATGAGAAGGAGAAGATTGAGACAACTGTCAAGGAGGCTCTTGAGTGGCTAGATGATAACCAAACAGCAGAGCAGAAGGACTATGAGGAGAAGCTCAAGGGGGTGGAAGCTGTTTGTAACCCCATTATCACTGCCGTTTATCAGAGATCAGGTGGGGCTCCCGGTGGTGGATCGGAGGAAGAAGATGACTTGCATGACGAACTATAGGTGAGAGTGCGAGAGCGAGTGAAGCAGATGAGTAAGTAGGATAGACCAGTAATATTTACATTTTTTTTTTTAATGATGCTTAGTGAAGAGGATTAGAATCCCTTGTGAGCATGTCTTCAAGGTGAAGCTAATCTGTTATCAGTTTTTTAAGTGTTTGATTTCGGATGTTAGTTTTTACTAATTTCGGCAAACACATCAGTTATTGGTGCGCTTCTCGCCATTTTAACAAGATTTCATAGCTCACGTACCAACTTTACTGGTATCGTCTACAAGGAGCAAAAATGCAACATAGTTAACGTTTTACGGAAAATGGTCAGGACCTTAAAAAAGATATACGGAAGTGGCTAGCGACGATACTAAACCAAAAAGGAAAAAAAAATTGTATAGAAACTCTACTTTGAGATGTAAGCTGGATTAAAGAATATACAGTATGTAATTTCAAAGATACTTGTATATTCTAAATAAAATACTATCACCACTATTATAATAAATATTATTATTCTAAAAAATGATTAAATATTTAGTAATTTATTTATTTGTTTATTTTTTAGCTAATTTCCCAGCATTGATGAGAATTCTTCCACTAGGAATTTCGGAATGGATGAGTTTCTGTATAGAAAATGGTTTCCGGATGACGGACCATTTCCTAGTAACTATAGTAACTGTGGAACATAATACATGACAACAATTTTCTTCCACAATGGAAATTATTTTTATTAAAAACAAATTGAGGATGAATTTACAACTTGTTTGCGCCTGAGGATTTTTATTTGTTATTTTTTTGACAAATTAATTAATGCACAAGAATTCCAATCTGGAGGGTGTAAGGGACTAATGCGCAGCATTTCCTTCTTTTTTTATTTAACCAAAAAATAAAATAAAATTTAAAGACTAAGTTTCAATGAGGCAACTTGTAATAATTTTTTTAGATCTAAAGTCCAGCTTTAGGATCACCCGAGCCCGCTGCCACAACTCCCATGCCACCATCTGACGGAACACCTTCCTTTTCTGGCTCGGCTGACTTCGTGAGAGCAGTTTTTTCACCATCAAATTCACGTACAAGCTCATCGATTTTCTGGAATTGGTATGGCCATCTCGCGTTGTATAAGAATTGGCGGAGATCAAATCGGTTGTCCTCAGGAGAATAACTCTAATGAAAGCAAAAGATATTTCGCAATTTAGTTCCCAAGAGTTCTACTATCATCAATTATGTACATAATACACACGATTAGCAGTTGGCTGGCATAGCAAGATGAAGACTCGGAACATAAAAGTACCTCAGCATGATAGGAAGGCGTCAACACAGTCATTTTGTGCCGATTGATAGAGTAGTACTTGAAGAAGTGCTTCACTTTCTCGGCCACCTCGGAAGGAGTCAACCTTCCACCCCATTTATAGCACAAATTCTGAAAGAAGTAAAGTGGTAGTAAAGAAAAACTTGACATAAAATTAGAACATTCCCACCAGTGTTACTAAAGCTCCATTTCTCCTCGTTTGATTTCTCAATTGAAAAATCAAAGGGAAGAAATGTACCACACAAGTGTTTCTATATTCATCATTCTTCAGAAACACTATAATAGATTTTTCAATGGAAAAATCTACTATTCACAATTTTTCTATTAAAAAGATACTTTTTTTCCACAAAAACTATGAAACCCTAGTTAAGATTCGGAGAAATATCCTCCTCCTCCTCCAACCCTTAAAAGATCCCAAATAAATTGGGGTAGACTAAATGAAACATAATAAGCAATAACATCAGGTTGTTAACGTGAATTTTTTTACGCCACTCATTCCAATTAAAAGTCATTTGTTCGTTCTACAATGTAATATTCATATGTCCTTTTGTAACACTTATATCTATATAGTTAGAGATCTACATCTACCTTACCTTTCCTTTCTGTTTCCACTCCAATACTCTCACATTTTCTAACTAGTGTACTTACAGGTCTCCTTCTTACAGGTCTCCTTCTTACATGTCCAAACCATCTTAAAAAGCTCTTTTTCATCTTATTCTCAATTAGTGCCGCACCTAACCTAACACGAATATCATCATTTCTAATTATATCTTTCCTAATTTTCCTGCTTTTATCTTTTCTAGTTTTTCCCACACATAGAAATTAAATAAGAAAAGCCGGTGGAAATGCTCTGAGAGCATTAAAGAATCACAAAAGCCCACAATTTAAATACAAGTATAGGTATTAACTTAAACAAGTATGGACAGCTTTCAAATAGTCTTTTGCGAGGACCACAAATTAGTGATTAAAACAAACCTTAAACATTGATACAGGGCCGCAGCGGAAAATCTTCCGCAATCTCCCATAGACTGAAAGTTCCTCGTATGTCATTCCCATGTCCACTTCATCGAGCTGTTCATGGAAAAGACAAGTTACCTCAGTTTTTGACAAACATAAATAGAAGTTCTTCGATACCAAACAGTAAATGATCCGACTAAAACAGATAGGACAACCAAAGGGAAACAACCATAGCTTTGTCTGGGTGGGTTTTATTCACCAGAAGTCCTCTCATTACAAGAATTTTTCTTTCATTGTAACGTCATGTATAAGACGTCATGTATAAGAATAATTGTGCCTTCAGGACAAATTATTATAAATTGAGGACAAATTACTACTAGTATCTTTTTTTATCTAAAAATAGTTACAGTAATTTTTTTCTCAATTTATAGTAATTTACCCTTAAAACATAGTAATTCTATACAAAAAAATTCTTGTATAGTTTCCGGTAAATAATTTCTTGTATTGAGTTTGTTTCCTTATTTACCTGGCTATAGTTTGACAAATTACTACTAGTATCTTTTTTTATCTAAAAATAGATAAAGTAATTTTTTCTCAGTTTATAGTAATTTACCCTTAAAATATAGTAATTCCAAACAAAAAAACTCAAGTACAGTTTCCTGTAAATAATTTCTTGTATTGAGTTGGTTTCCTTATTTACCTGGCTATAGTTGGCTCTTATAGGCTCTAACTCAGCAGTTGGAGGAGCAGCTTCAATTTCCGCCAAAGATGCATAGCCAAGATGGACGGCCGCCCATTTCAGAAATCTACGAAGATCCTGCTTACTGATACTTCCGATCGGATTTATATCTGCTGAACTGCAATCATACTACGAAACCAAGTAATTATCAGCTCGGATAGGAAAAGTTGTAACATGTTAATTACGAATGGAAACCCAAGTGGTGAACCGGGAAACATTAATCAGTTTCAATGTTAATTTAGTAAATAGTAGCTTAAGTTTTAAACTACCTTGGTTAGGTAACCACGCAAGCCTTCATCTACATTAGAGCTGCCTAATACCAGGTAAAATCCTGGTTTGTTATGAACCCAAGGCAAGAGTGATGCTAACATAAATGCAAGGACCATCCTGATACGAGCTTGGATGTTCTGCAAGCCCAAGTTCTCAATGTTTGATCCACCATCTACCTGTGACAATAGGAACAGATCAACATGCTTACTGAAAAAGAAGTCATGAATGTGATAAATTATAATATCTTTCATTGAGAATTGAAACAGCATTCTAGAGCTCATTTCATAAACTCAACCAAATGGGGCCTGAATTAAGAAGTGACAAATTTCTATCCTCCTACCTTGTAACGTGGTCGCTTCCCAGTTAGTGTCTGAAATAAAGAAAGCAGGGCAGAGACAACACCGTCAATGCTCACATCAAGATGCCATGAGCCAATTTCTTCTGCTAGCACTTTTGCCCGTGTTCTTGTGGCTTCAGAACTATCATTAGAAAAAAATTTGAAAAAGGATGTCAATTGACAATTATTCAAACAGAATATGCCCTTTAATTTGTAAATGGCTGATGATCGTGATTTTCCAGAGTGTAAAACAGGCAATGGTTAGTTGGTATTTATATGTAAGTTATTGGAAGTAGAGAGCAGATATGATATGCTTTTATAATGTCAACCTGTTTTCAGATCCCATGAATACAG
>MKEJ01047224.1:0-12494 GCA_001753735.1 Embelia ribes | reverse complement strand
AAGTTTGTGTGAAGGTACAAAGTCCATTACAAGCTCAAAACACAACACAACTTGAAGAAAAACAAGTCTTGGAGAAGTAGAAGCCTAAATGGCATATTTCAAAGAAAGATGTTCGGTAAAATGGTCATATCTCATATCTCCTAACTCATAATCCCATTGGATGTTTACAAAACATGTCTAGAAAGATAATTCAAAGATCAACAAGTTTCATGCTTTGGTAAAAATATAATTCAAAGTGCAAAAGGACTAAAATGAAGAAAAACAATTCACGTATTCAAAACCGATACAATTTCGTAAAATGAGCATATTTCTCAGTTCGTAAATCCAATGAAAGTCTACTTTTTTTTTTTGGAAAGAAAATTCAAAGATCTACAAGTTTTGTGTTTTGATGAGACAAATTCCAAGCACAAAATGGTCAAAACAGCCAAAAGTACAATAGATTGTCAAATGCCAAAAGTATACGGTCAACTGTGTGTCAGACTACAGTTACGCGTCAGATTACAGTCACATGTCCAACAACAGACGATCACGCGATCAAAAATTGAAATTGTTGATTCATTTTCATCATTGAATAATTGTTTTCCATAACTCGACTTGAGTTTGGAGATTATAAATAGAGACCTTGAAGAGAAGTTCAAATCATCCAAAATAAAAGTAACAAGCTTTCTACTTCTCTCTTTTATTTCATAAGTTTTACAAAATCTTATTTTTTCACTTTCATATACATATCTTATATTTTCTTGGCTCTATTTTTTAGAACCCAAAATTGTATCACTCTTGAGGAAGTTTGGTTCAAACTTGAGGGATTATCTCAAATAGAAATGAGCTAGCAATTGGTGTAATTGTTTCGTTGTTGATAACGGAATCTCAAGCGGTTTGACTTGAGATAGTAGACGTAGGGATTAACGGATCTTAAGCCGAACCACTAAAACTCTATTTGCATTTCTCTTACTTTTAACTCTTTACATTTTAGTTATTTATTTTATTCTGCTGAAAGAGTTTAAAAGATTATTTTGTCAAAAATTCACCCCCTCGTGTTTTTCTAAAAGATAACAAATGTAATATTCAAGATTTTCGCTTACATTTTCTATTGGACTTAAAATTACAATGTCACTTCAAGTACTGATTTATTTATTTATTATTTTTTTTTTTTTACGTTTCTTGCAACGTTATAAAATGAAGTCACATTTTACTCTTTCTTGAAAAAAAATGCGATTTTCTTTGTTCTAAATTTCATTGTTATTGTTTCTTTCCTTGCTATAAAAAAGAAGAGCTTTTTCAAGCTGCTAACAGCCTAACAAAAATGGGAATGGCGCTGTTAGTTTAGAGGAGTTGTATATAAATTGAAGACATGTTTGATTAATTTGAATATTGCATCACACATGTTTGTTTTTCATGTAATTACGAGAAAATCAGATCAAATTCTGATTTTACTCAATCTGTATTTGTTCATTGCACCAAGTGACAAAGTGATAAGAGTCGTTTATGATTCCTTTCCTAACCATAAGGTTCGATTTCTTTTTCTTTTTTCTTTTTTTCCTCATCATTTTATGCTTCTCTTTTCATTGAGTAACGTACACTATTCTTATCTTTAATCGTGTAAGTTGTACGAAAAATCTACACATGCAGTAAAAATCAATAGGATTGTAGGAGCAAGCACAAAATGACTTGAGATCAACTTAGTGCAAAATTTTATTCCATAGTTAGCGTCTTCCATGGCATCTTTCCTAACTTGGAATTTTGGGAGTGCAATCTTTTCCAAAAAATGATTAAAAACTTCAAAGTTGGGGCACATACAGATCACCTAGAAATTTTTTTAGTTGACATTGTGAGAAGATTCATGCAAATGATCCGAAAAATTGGTAATGTAGCGCAAAATTTTCTCCACTGATAACATTAATAAAATAGGCAGTTTGACATGGTTCTTTCCATGAACGTGCTTACCGCCAAAGAAGCTGCTTACTTGCGCAGCTGCATGGCGTTGTTTAATTACAGATGCAAAATTTTACTTACTCGGGTAATGTTTACTTAAAATTTGGGGGTTTTATATATATAGTTTTGATTTTGATGTTTTATCATTATTTATTTGCATTGGTTGGAAGCAGCGTATTTTTGGATACATACATGAAGTAAGTATTGTAACCCAAACTGTAGGCATGCATTTTACTTCTGATTTTGCTTATCTTTTTCTTGGAATTTCTTGTGGATTTTTTAACTGACCCAAAATGGGAATTTTTTGTGGGTTTATATTTTTAGGGACTTCCAACTATTATTTGGTTATTCGTTCATTTTTTTTAACCTTTAGTTGGTTTAGGGTTGTGATTTGAAAAAGGAATAAACGTGGATTTATGGTTTGGGAGGATTAATATTTAGTCCAGTTCTTTTATGTTTTATTGTGCACTTATGATGGCTTTTGTCCCTAATCAGAGGTGAGCCAACTGTAATGAGCTTTTATGGTTTCTTATGGGTATTTTGTTGAAATTTATGATTTCACAATGTTAGAGATTTGGTCGCTAATCTGAAATGCTTTTGACTAGTAGTAAACCTAAGGTTTTTCAAAATACTACATTTTTTGTATATCGTTGCCAACTCATTGGATTTACAAATTTGATATTACTAGTAACTGGCGTGAACTTTTTTCTGTGAAAGTTGTGGCAACTTCACATCAACTTCACTTGATGATATAACTATGAGGCTTTTATTCCGTTTCCGCTCGGTGCTTACCGTTATTCTTCCATCTAACATTTAAGTACTTTACCTTCTATCACTTCAGATTTAGAGCAACAAGGGTTTGATCATATCAAAGTTATTAGTAAGGTTATTCTACCTGTTTGTTACTTTTCCCCTTTGATTCTTATTGTTGCAGTGATTCCTTGAATAATTCGTTTTTGATACCAATGCACTTTCATCATCTTATTTTTAGTTGCGGGATCATATATGAATCCAAAAAGACCATATAAAAATGTTCATAGAGTATTTTTTTTCCAATGTTACTTATTGAGTCGACTTTGATTATATGTTATTCGGCTAGCTGTTAACAGTGGATACATACATGTTTCGAACTTCTAATACGGTGCGAGCTTGAGTTGTATGAAAATTTTATCATAATAAAAGTAGCAGATTTTTTTGACTCTAACCACATTTTTAAATATATATATACATTGGTTTTTAGTAAAATTAATTTCAGCCTGCCTTCATAATCAATTTGAATTTTATAAAGGCGGGCCCCTTTTCTGGATCCTCTTTGAACCTGACAAACGGATAAAACCGTTGGGGTTACAATTGTAAATTCACTGATCTTACAAGGGCAAAAGACTGGAATAGCGCCGAAATTTCAGAGGTTCACCATACGTTTTCTCGCAGCCCCAAACAGGACGCAAGGACCAATACGATACGACAATAGATGGTGAAATTACCTTTTCGCCCTCAGTCTCTATTTTCAAAATTTTCCACACATGAGAGCTACAATCCTGCGATTCTCTCAAAATCGAGGGACAAATTTGTCAAAAAGTTATACCCTCTAGTTTTGGACCCAGCGTATAACCAAGGATAACACAAATTGCCCAAATTACCATATTAAAGTTCAAATACAGTTTGTCTTGCATAAAATTTAAATTAAATAAAAAATTTTAATCTCTAAATACCATGATTAACAGATTTTGCAAATTTTGCAAACCTTGATTAACAGATAATCTTCAAGACCTATATACTGTGTTGCATTTTCAAAAGCCAATAAAGAGATTCTTAAATCTTAATATTCAAAATTCATATTAGAAATGTGTTCTTTAAATTATTTGTGATTACTCATGGGAAATTCCAATTATTTAATAGAGGAACATTATTTCCATAATAAGGGAGAGCAATCCACCCAATAGAAAAAGAACAGGGATGTGAACATTTGATTTTATGATATTATTTTTTTTCTTTCCAACAATTTAACTTTACAAGTATTCATGATATTGGAAAAATATTACACAATATCATTGACAGGCACGGATTATGAGTTTACTAAGAAAAATTACAGCCAACTCATAATTTTTTTAATCAATGTTTATACTATAAATTTTTTATTTATAATTTTCGTATTAAACTTACATCATAAATTTCAATTTACCCTCCTAAGATACAAAGGGGTAATTTCGTCCAAACGTATAGCCTCTAAGTTCGGGCCCCATTGACCCATCCTATTCAAAAATGGGATCTCCTTCGTCCCTCGGCGCTATAACCAAAAACGTACACATATACATACACACTTTTGTATCTATCTACTAGACAATCACTGAATACCAGTCCCCTTCACAGAGAGAGAGTGAGAGAGAGAGAGAGTATGGAGGAGGATACGGCGATGGAGATGACGTTCACGGCAGTGGAGGTGGACCTGGAGTACGAGTTCGACGCCGCCCGGTGCTTCGACTTCACGCGCGAGGAGACGCGGACGGAGGCGTGTGAGGCAGAGCTCTGGTTCGAGTCCGCCGGAACCTACCCGCATTCGCGTGAGTACTTGTTTCTCTGTGATCAGAAACCCTAACTGTTTTTGTTTTTCTGGTTTTTTAGAATCACTTTTGATGTTTCTTGGTGACTGTTATGCTTTGATTCTTTAGAGGTTGTGAACAATTAGGGTTCTTTGAATTCATGATTGATTCATTTGAGTATTAAGAAGGGTTTCTAGAGGACAATGGGTGTTGGGATTTGATGAAAATGGGATTTTTTTAATAAGCCGCCAATTTGTAGTGGATGATGGATTGGGATTGTCTGTGAGATGAATTGGTGAGTGTAAACCACTGGCGGTGGAGTGTGAGAGATCATTCTCCGGTGATAAAGCTTGTGCCTATGCTTTATTAAGGGTGCGATTTGTTTGGCCATTGCGCTTTTATGTAGTTTTAGCCTAGTATTTTGCTTTCATTGAATATATACCTATACCTATTATATTAGGCTAGCTGTGTTTAACTCTTTATGGAGTGGTTTGTAGTGTTTTGAGCTTCAATGTATCTGGGTACTTTGTGCTGATCTATTCTGCCCTCTCTATCTCTCCTATGATAAACATCTTTATGGTGCGTTTGGCGTAAGGATTTCTTGAAGGAAAATGTCACGAAAAAGAAAATGTTATACTTGAATCCAAAATTTTTTGTGAAGAGATTCTTATTTCCATCATATTTTCTCACGAGAAATCATTGCACCAAACGGAGCCTTATTGTCAAATTGTTTAAGTAAAACAAAGAGCAAAAGGACTATCACCAAAAGTCGGAGTTGAGAACGTTCCTGCCTGCTTTTCGAAATATGAAATTGAAACACGCAAACACCACAATTACTATCAAATCACAAAAATACAAACTTACGAACTAACAATTGAATGCACTCAACACACAAACAGATGTTAGCTCAATACACAATAAAATGCTTGATCAGAGGATCACAGAGAGGAAAAGGATTGAACAGATTGGTGCTTAAAGGCCAAGAAAAGGGATTAAAGAAACCATGAAGACAAGGATAATCATATTACATAATTAAAAAAGTAGGCAAATGTTGGTCTTATTGCATTTAGATATTTCCAACACGAAGTTAAGACATCGAAACAAGAAACGAGATAACTTGAAATCAAGCAGAAGCGGTAGCTGCTTCTTGCAACTTTTTGACCTTGGTGATATAGTCAGCCATTGCCTCCTCCTTGGATTTCCCTGTCAAAAACAAAATTAACGGATTTTGTATAAGAGTTCAACCTTGAAAATGTTCATGAAATTATTATTTTCGAGTTTCAACAGTTACTAGTTTTGCAAAAATGAGTATTTTAGTTTTGATTCTTCCTCATTCCAACCAAGTGCTATTGTTTGACTTAGTTTTGGCTAATTAGCTCATAGGAATTGATCATTGTAACAAGAGTTGGTTTCAATGCGGATGTTGGCCCAACTTTTAAATTGTAGGCATATTGTAGGTGGTGTATTTGGATGGGACTAAGGAGGCTCCCTTAATTGTATGCTCCTCTTGGCTTTTTAGTCGTCGGATTACTCTGCAATGCAGGGACCCACTGTATTGCAGAACGATCCGATGGCTAAAAAGCCTATTAGAGCATACAATTAAGGGAGCATCCCCTCTTTCATTTGGATGAGTTGAATTTTGTACTTCTCACCTACAAAAGCTAGAAACTTGGGGCCTAACAAGGCCATCTTTTTTCTTTGTGTTTTCATGAAAGAGAAGAACTTATTTGCTTAAAATTTGCACAAAAAACATTAACAATAAAGGCTACTTCTACCCAAGTCTGTATCTGGTATTTGGTGCAACCAAACAAGCAGCAAGAATGCTTTCTTTCAAAAATAGTCAGAAGCAATATATAAAACTAAAATCATTACTATTTTATTTCAAAATATAACCAAAATCGGAAAATATACATCATGGTATCTCACTAAATTACCTTCAAGAGCCTTCCATGCATCCCACTTGTATTTCTCCCTCATGTTAAAGACACCCGGGCGGCCTGCAAAGCAATTGACAAGTTGAATTTAATTACACCGAATAAATAAGAACATTGGTGAACTAATTTGAACTGTTAAGTATTCAAGAAATTATGTAATAGGCATAAATCACATACTAGTGTTCACGTCTCCAACAGTTGCTTGCTTGTAAAGGCCATACAGAATAAGCTTGTCCTCGATGGTGGTGCTCTCGGGCAAAGTCTTGGCTTTCTCAGCATACTCCTCAAATTCCTCCTACAATATGCAGCATAATTTAATTTTACAACAAGAATTATTAACAACGATGACTAGGAAAAAGGGAAAACTAGGGGCAATTCATGTGCTTTGAACAAGTTGGAACAAAAATGCAACTAAGTTGAATGCATTTATTATTACTAAGTACAGGAAATTCAACCATAAATGCAGGTTATAACAGCGGGGATCATTTTAAGGCGTTTTTGCTTTTATTACACATAATTGTCACTACTTCTTGATGTGAAGGCCAGAAACCAAGGTCATTTGTTACCCAGAGTATTTCAGTGATTTATAATTTTTGTCCTTAATTTTTTAAGTTCTTATTCATACATCTTCTCTAAAGTGTGGATTGCACTTCACAGTGATTTGGATCGGGAATCTAATATTAGTGCATGGCTATAACTACAAAACTTTAGTACATAGAATTGACACATCAACATAGAATTGACATCAACAAAAATACATCCAAAAATTTCAGTGTGTTATATTTGACAAGAATACTTATTTTTCAATTTCTTTTTTCTAGTGACATACATCAAGCAAAACATTTAAAACATAGTTGCCAAAGTAAGAAACGGAAACGGGAATCATTTCGGAAAATGGAAACGTAAAATGTTCCCTAAAAACATAGGGAAAATGGAAAACGTTGATATTATTAATAATTAAATTATATTGTATATGAATTAATTAGAATATTGATAAGTATATTCCAAAAATATATGTAATTACAAATATAGTTACATATTTTCAAGTAAAATACCTCAGGTATACGTAAACAAAAGAATAATCTTATAAAAATTATTAAAAATAATTTATTTTACTTATTTTGTGAGTTCCCTCATGTTAAGGAAATTTTTTGGAAGCACGATTCTAGTAAAAATTTCGGAAAAGTAGAGTTTATGTTTGAAAGCAGTTTTCAGAGGAAACGAGTTTGTCAAATCAAATAGAGTTTCCTGGTGACTATGATTTAAAACATTGAATTTTTGTAAGAAAATTAAAATGATTCACTGACAAGACAATCATGTACGGAAACTGGTTGATCCTGATCAAGGAAAAGATCACAGGATGCACTAAAATAGGCACACAATTTTTGTACATGATTCTCCATAAGTATGTCATTACCAATACGAAAATATTCATGTTCTTTGCATCATTTCATACATTAAAAAGATCTATAATTTGATAAGGTTCGAATAATTTTAGTTTCAATGAGTTGAACAAATGCAAACATAATTAATTACAGAACTAAAAACATAAAAGAAATTACAAACAGATACATACGTCTATGGATTCAATTACAGATCATGAAACAAATCCTTCACTGAGTAAACACACATATAAGAAATTATGTAAATCAAATAAATAGAGCAAATCTGAGAGTTTCTCACAGCTGTGTTCATAATCCAACTAAAACAGACTAAAAATTGATTGTAATTAGAGAAATTTTAGTGATCCGATAAAAATTACATAAGCAATTAGATGGTTTAATTTTGCACAATGCAAAATAATTTAGATTTAAATGAAAAGCTCCGGAAAAAAAATCCAGAGAAATTGAATAAATTAATTTTGAATATAAAGGAATTTGGAAAACAAACCTTCAAACCCATATCTGAATTCTTTCCAAGAACGGAACTCAACTCTGATTTTCTCAATTCACTCTGTGTATGTGTATGCTTGTATGTATGTATGAATGTATACTTATATTGCAATGGAGAGAATATAGATCTATGTACAGCTAATATTAGAGTTTTTTGGCCAACGTGAGAGGTGTGCAGAGGTGTTCATCTAATATAAAATTGCCACATGAAATGGGGAAATAACATTTTAATTAATGTCCAATTAACTCAACTGGCAAATTGCTTCATTTTAAAGTCATCTTTGTTTACATGTTCATTGTGCCGCATTCATATATATTCTAATCAATATGTTTATGCCGCATTCATGTAGTTACATACGGCATTAAATTGAAGCAATTCATCATTTCTAATTAAAATTTATTTCGTCATTTCAGGTAGCGAATTACTACCACTAATTTAAATATTAATTTTGCATAAGAGTTAATTAATTGCTTAAGCATTTTAAGCAATTCGCTATATTATGTGTCGAATTATATTAGATGCATCATATTTGTAAATACAAAAACAGATGGACTTATTACATAAATATGGGGTCTAGCAATCCCATTAGCATAAAAAAACTCGCTAATTGTGAGCCCTATCATGTATTCCCATTTTCTCTCCAATAATATTCTCCTTCCTTTTGTCTTTTAAACTAGAAAAACTATGTCCATAAAAATTTAAACGTTATTGGAGAATAAAGGTTTTCATAATTTGTGGCAATTTTTAAGTAATGGTCCATGACTCCATGGTTTTGAACTAAATTTCATTTCCATTTTTTCTTCTAATGAGAAAGTAAGCATGCACCAGTGAATACCACAATATGCTGACAAATAGAAAAGTAATTTAATTTTACATCAAAATATTGATTGTCTGTCTTTTGTTTGGTGATACACACCAAAATTAATTGGGTTGCCCAGCACAGATGTTGTGCAGTTCTGGCCAAAAATTTAAGTGAAAACCTTTTAATATCAACTGTTAGTTAAATACCAACCGTTGCCAAGTTTTTAGAAGAGACCGCATATCACCTTGCACGAATCTCCCCTTATCCCATCAAATAATTGCATAAGCATCTACAAAAACTTTCGCTACAAAGGAAAGTGTTGTTCATACAAAGTAAGCATTACTATTGGAGAATAGAAAGTGTTCATGATATGTTGGGATCTTAAAGTAATAGTCACTGTAGTTCTAAACTAATTTCTATTCTTTCGTGGTTCTAGTGCTAATAAGATTGTCCTGAAATGTTTTAATACTTAAAAAATTTAACATCTATGGCTTTCTTCAAGCGTCACTCACGTACATAGGTTCTCTGAATCATGATGACTTTCCTATATACTAGTTGAGTAGAGTATTCACCAGTTCGTTCAAGGTTTAATTAGTTGAACTGCAGATCCATGTGCATTCTAATTTCCAAAAATTTATGAAGCATAATATATTTAAGGAAAAAATAGTCCCGATATAATAGCTATTTGAATTCAAAAAATCAACAATATGAATAAGACAGATTATGGTCCACTAATGAATGTAAGGATGTAGTGTACTTATTGTGCAATAGTGGATCTAAGTTAGTTCCCATATGGAATTAACGGAACCGTGAAACAAGAAGGAAAATTAAAGCGGCAACATGAACTTAAATTATATGAAAATGGGAAAATATCATAAATACTCGAATAAGTAAAATATGAATATACTTGACAATCAGTATACTATATCCAAAAATTAAATGTAATTCTAAAGATGCATATATATTTTGGAATAAAACAATTACAGTGATATAATGATCATAGTGTCAATATTATAGTATAAGTGATTAACCATGTATTTTATTTTTTGCGAGTACTCATTTGCAGACCGAAGGGGGCAGAGAGGCCACAACCCTCCAACCTTGAAAATTTCTATCGATTTTATATGTAAAATTTAAAATTTTTCACATGAGAAGAATTATCCGACGAATGATCTTGAACTTGGTGCAGTGGTATTCGCATTGAAGTATTGGCAACACTATCTTTATAGTAAGAAATTCGAAGTTTTATTCAACCATAAATCTCTCAAATATGTCTTTACTGAACGTGATTTCAATATGCATCAAAGAAGGTGGATGGAGTACTTAGATTAATACGACTTTGATCTAGAGTATCATTCAGGGAAGGCTAATGTGGTAGTAGATGCATTGAGTCATAAGACTCGGTGTACTCTTGTTTTCCCTGCTATAAATGAGTGGGAGATGTTAAGTATGTTAAATGAGTTAGGTTTGGAAATGGTAGAAGTGGAAATTCGAATCGCAACATTGTTTACAATCAAGGTCCAACCAACCCTGATCACTCGTGTGATAGAAGCACAAAAGTTAGATGACAAATCCATTGCTTATCTGTTCGTGTTCTTTCCAAACATGGTCTTGATAGGTGGACCAATACGGACGATAGTGGATTGAGATTCCACGGTCGTTTGTATGTGCCTAATTTGATTCGGGATAAGGTTCTTTGGGATTCTTATCATTCTCATTTGGAAGTTTATCCAGGTGGCATGAAGATGTATCATGAAATGTCTCATCATTTTTTGTGACCCGGTATGAAGTAAGATATAGTGGAGTTTATGTTTCATTGTCTTAACATGTCAGAAAGTGAAGGCTGAATACAAACATCCCAGTAGGTTATTACAACCATTGCCCATTCCAGAGTGGAAGTGGGAACGTATTACGATGGATTTTATCCTGGGGTTACCAAAGTCAAGAAGAGGCTATGATGCAATATGGGTAATTGTAGACTGTTTGATGAAGTTTGCTCACTTTATTCTAATGCGTACTACCAACTCTGTTGAGAAGCTTTGTTGGATGTACATTGATAAGTTTATTCATTTGTATCGGGCTTCATATTCCATTGTGTTAGATCCAGATCCTTGCTTTGTTTCTCGATTTTTGTCGAGTCTCCAGAGGGCGTTGGGGACTAACCTATCGATGAGTACAATATTTCATCCACAGACCAATAGGCAGTCGGAGGTACGTTGAAGATATACTTCGGGCATGCGTCTTAAATTTTGAAGATGGATAGGAAGAACATGTGAGCTTGATAGAGTTCGCATATAATTATAGCTATCATTTGAGCATAAAGATGGCTCCATTCGAAGCTTTATATAGGTGTCTATGTCATTCCCCTATTTGTTAGGTGAAAGTTGGAGATGGTGTGTTGCTTGGACCTAAAATGATACAAGAGACGACTCGGAACATCCAGATGATAAAATAGCAATTGGAAATGGCCTGAAGTCATTTCAAGAGTTATGTAAATGTCAGATGACATCCATTGTCATTTGAAGTGGGAGAACATTTGTTCTTGAAGGTATCTCCAAAGAATGGGATTATAGGGTTTGGGAAGAAAGGGAAGTTATCGCCAAGGTATATTGGTCTTTTCTTGATCTTTGAAGTCATCAGCGAAGTGGCTTATAGGCTTGTATTGCCGTTACAGTTGTTGAGTGTTTGTCCCATTTTTCATGTGTTGATATTGAGGAAGTACATTCAGGATCCATCATATGTGATAAATTTTGACGACTTATACATAGAAGAAGATATGTCTTATGAGGTAAAGCCAATTCGAATATTGGATATGAAGGAATAAGTGTTGAAATGGAAATCTATTTGACTAGTGAAGGTGTTGTGAAAAAGTGGCTTGAGTGAGCAGATGACTCGGGAATGAGAGGATGTGATGCGTGAGAAGTTTCCAGAGCTCTTTGAGAATTCCAACACGTTATCTATTTATTGGTAGTGTATACGAATTTTGAGGACAAAATTTTCTAAGTAGGGGAGGGTGTAATGTCCCAAAACTTCATAGTGCAATTTTCATTTTTAAATAAATAATATTATTATTTATTTAGTGTTGATATGTTGCATTAGTATAAAATATGACATAAGAGTTGAGGTGTTGGAGTTGTTGTGTTGTTACGAGACATTACATGTTACGGTCATTAGCATATGTACTATAGTACGAAGTCGTTACGAGTATTGCAGAAGGAAGCATGAAGTATTTATCTATTTATAAAAGTATAGAAGTAAGAAGATTATGTTGCATTAATATAGAATGTGGCTAAATGTGGAGACATTTATTCTATAGTGTACTTACAAGACGTTTGTCTTTGCAAAGTTTAGTACGTACATGGTAGTATTATTATGATGTGTCAAGTATAGTAA
>MKEJ01047204.1:0-10437 GCA_001753735.1 Embelia ribes | reverse complement strand
TATCACATTCTCTACTACATTAAATAATTTCTATATCCATTTTACGGAATCTCTATTTTTCACTCTCTGCATCAGATTATCTATCTCATTTTCTACTATATTAAAAATACTAATTTCATCTTTAACCATTTCATATTTAAAATTTCACATATAGCAATACATTTATAATTATAAAATATTAATTGTTTAACTATGCATTAATAAAAATATTATTATTTCTTAGTTTTAAATTTATAATTATAATTTTATTTAATTTATTAATTATTATATATAAATAAAAAATATAAATAACGTAAAGAAATAAAAAGGGGAATAGAAATATGGGATATAAAAAAATTATAAATAAAACAATCCTATAATAATTCATTTATAAATAATAGAAATATGAGTAGAATTGCTTGGTAAAAAACTACTAAATCTCAGTATTAAACATTAAATTTTTATAATATAAAATTATGATATAGTTTATATCTTAAAAATTAAATTCAATTACATTTTTATTATTTAATTTTAAAAATAATATTTTTACCATTTAATTATTTTAAATACTTATATTATATTTATATTTTTAATTAATAATATTAGTGAAGTTAGTAGAAAGAGAATATATTAATTTTTTTAATACAGTAGACAAATGATGTAACTTAATAGAAAATATATTAATTTTATATATTTAAGTAATGAATAGTAATTTTTTAGATTTGAAGATTCACTCTAAAAATTCTCCATTTTAGATAATTTGATGAAAGACCAAAAAATAACATTATCTATTATTTTATTACCTAAAATAGGAAAATAAGCGCTTATAGAAAATCTAATGCAAATCCTGTAATATTTCAAAATTAATAATTTATAGTCAAAAATTGAGGTTTCTAAAAAGTAAGATGCATAAATTAAATGAGAAAGAGTAGTCAATGCTCTAATACAAGACTTTTCTCTGACCATGGGATGCACCGATGTATTTGCGTCTCCTAAACCAATCTTAGATTTCAGGAAGTGACAAGTCAATAGGTCAAGAATGACATGTATTAAAGAAACAAACAGTGTTGCAATTTTCACAACAGATTATTGTTGTCTGCCTTCAGAGCTGGACAGCAAAAATAATCCAGCTTTTATAATTAACTCCTTATGGTTACATTTTTCCCAATACCCAAAACAGGAAAGCGATAGTTAAACCAGCAACAAAAGCGAAGGGTTTACTAGGGCAAAAGAATGCCAATTCCATCGGCCTTATACTGAAATTGGTTTCCAGCTTCACATGTTAGTGATACATTTCAGAATGTTGGTAAAGCTATCAATTGTGAATTCAATCAACTTCATAGCGAGATCACATTTTCTTTAAATATGATAAGAATCGAAGGTCGGAGCGCCTTAAATAGACCAAAACACTAATGCCGGTCAAAGCTACAGCACCAACTAAAATCCCAGAGCGAAGGGTCTGCCACCCCGCTTTTCTAGTACTCGTGATCGTGCATGTTTCAACTCTCTCCTTCTGTGGGGTTGAATCAGAAAAATCTAAATGCAACCTCAAAACCTGAAAAATAAAGCCCATCATAGACAAACGATGAGAAGATGCACACACAAGAAAATAATAATTTAACACAGTAAAACAGCAAATGGATCCTCCATAATCCAAGATAATTGCATACAACGTATCAACCGAACATGAGGCAACCAATATGCCATTTATAGGGCTCGACCTATTGGCCTTGAAATGTTCTACTTACGAGGAGAGGATATTATGACCACTTTCTAATTAAAAACTGTAAATGAAGCACTACGTGTAATTCCAATAAAACCAAATTTGACAACATGCAAGATACGCGACATTTGGCCAGCAGTTCAAATGAAATAGCAAGGTCACAATCATTTTCCCAGTAAAGAACATCGCTGAAGTCCCAAACCGTTCAAACAAAGATCAACCTAAAACTGTTGACGCATCATTGCAGTATTGCACCTCAGTTAAGCGCTTCATATGAGCAATTAAAAACTTGCATCACATTAATCGACAAGGAAAATTAATTTCTGGGAGTAGTACCTTTAGACCTGCTGATCTGGCATGGCCAACAGCACCAATAAGATCCTCATCAGTTGTAAGGAGAACCTTATCACCTTCATCATCTTCATACTAATGCACAGCACAAACAGAATCAGAAAAAGCTAAGAAACAAACAGAACGAAGTTAATGACCAGTATAAGCTCACCAAAAGCTGAGGGTGATATTGATCATTAACAGCCCCCGCTCTTTGCATGACAGCTGTCATAAGCTCTCCTAAGTTCTCAGAGCCTGAGTAGGTTTATGAAGACATATTAATTTTGGCAAACACTGAAAAGCTTTTCCACTCCAAAAACCTACCGGAGAAAGTGTAAGACTCATCTTATCAGTTTTCTTCATAACCTGCATGACAACCTCGTGTACTGCATTCTTTCATATAAAAAGATCTTAATCTCTCAATCTTCCACTACTTTTTACCCAACATACCATATTAATATGGCATCAGTTTAATACTCTATTATAGCAAACATGTTATCACTTTACAATCAACATGTACACCAAGATGTCCTCATTCATAGGAGTTAGATAAAATGTAACATCAGAGAAATAACTGTAAATTAGCTATAAGCACATGCATCCTTCTTCCATCAATTCAAGCGACAACAATCCTTCTACATCACACTGCAATTAACTTGTTGACACCTCTCATCATCTTCTAGTCACTATACAATAAGTTAATTTGAGGAAACTAGAAAAAAGAACAATGGAAACGGGTGTCTTTTTCATCCCTTTTTCTCCGTCTTTTGGAGATAAAAAGACAGGTGAGAGAAGGAAGTGTGTGGTTGTGGTTGTGGTTGTGGTGGTGGGCAGCGTGGAGACAGAGGTCAATAAAGCAACATTTATCTGCATAGATTTGGTTTCCAAAAGACAGTTTTCTGTTGTAATCTACTACGTAAAAGGGAACAAAAACAAAACAAATCTCACCAAAATTTAATCGGTGTACACGCCCTTTACGATCCACAAATTTGTAGGCAAACGAATTCCCAAGACCAAGAGATGGATATCTCCCTAATTCTGTCCCATCAAATGTATTTGCTTGTGACAGAGACATTTCGCTGCACAAAGTGAAACCCACGAGGAAAAGATTTAACCACTTCCCAATAAATCATAGTCAATGCACCAAAAAGTACCTATGGTTGTCACAATCATCAGGAGGCTCTAGGGCAAGTGCTGAATCCCAGAACTTTTGCATCATCGTGTTTGCCATATCATTAACAGCCCCGGAACCACTATCAACCTTCAGAGAAGATAAATTAACACTCAGTTCCCTTCTGCTTAAGCACAAGATAGTAAGATACTCTCCACATAAAAAGCCTATAGGTTTGGTTCTTTCTTAAACTGACAAACAATTTAATTTACTCTTCGTCCACATACTTGCTTTCTGAAAGATGGACATTACCATTGAGAAAGCAATATGAAGAAATACTTTACTAGCAAGCAAAAGTAAACATGAAGAATGGTCATCCCACTTTTATTGGAAAGGAAAATTTTGAATTCTTTGACTCCCTTTTTTAAGGGACGTCGCTCTTTTCTGACAGTCGTCTTAGATATTTACTTCTAAAGAAGAAACCAAGAAGAAGCTTACCAGAGAGAGAGCAGCATGAGTTAGCTGAAGAACATCTACACAGGCGGCAACACACATCTCTGCTCAACAACAAAAGTTAAGCACATGATGGAAATTAAAATATCTTGCACCCTTTAGGGCCTCTTTGGATAGATGTTCAGTTTTTAGTTTCTGAAATCTGGTTTTCAAGGTATTATATACTGAATTTTTTCTTCAAGAAAACTTATTTGGTATAGTTTCTGTAAACAGTCAAGGATTAAGAGAAATTAAAATGTTATGAAATGATATTTGATGTAATGAATATATATGTAAAATAATATTTGGGTAATAAAATAAGAGACAAAATGATTAATTTCAGATGGAGGACCTTGAAGAGAGAGAGGCCACATACAGAAAAAAAAAACTGAGACAACTTGACAAAAAGTTAGAAACATAAACTATTTTAAAATTCTACATTGAGTTAAAAGAGGTAAAAAACCAAAAAATGAAGTTTTCAAAAATGCCTTCCTTATAGGAAATAGTTTCAGAAACTCGAAACCGGAACTGCTAAACAAATGAGATCTTGCACTTACCTTTGTCTAGAACAGGAAGATTTAAAAATTTGCCATCATGCATGATATGAAGAGCGTCAAGGATTGTAGTCTCCAATGTTGCACATTCAGGATTTGGTGTCATTACCTTCAGAAATAATTACACCGGGAATTATTTTATTAAATAAAAGCACATAAGAGCAGAAAAACAAAGGAAATGCATTGGGCTTTCCATTTCAAACCAGGAGAAGGTTTTTCACTCGTTTCAACGAAGCACAATAAACCAGTGCATTAGAGCAAGTACATAGTTCGCTTACAGAACCTGTTGCCGAAAATCTTGGGAAAACATAGACCAGGGCGGTCAGAGAGAAATTATGTTACATAAAATCTCCTGAATTACAGCATTAAACAAGTGGTACACTTGACCAAAAACGGGAATGGCGAGTTCAAGATTTTTGAGCATGGATCCAAATAAAAGATCTTAATTCTTGTATCTGTCTATATGATATGCACAAGATTTTCCCCGTTAGTGCCCAAACAAACAGGGAAATTAACTACAAAAGAGATAGTTTAGTGATTACCTTTTCTGCCAAAGTCAACTCTGGAGAAAGATTTTGGGCCACAACTCGCATGAGAATATCCCTTGAACTGCAGCAC
This sequence comes from Embelia ribes, assembly GCA_001753735.1. Lineage (NCBI taxonomy): Eukaryota > Viridiplantae > Streptophyta > Magnoliopsida > Ericales > Primulaceae > Embelia > Embelia ribes. The sequence goes on along the minus strand of MKEJ01047204.1, from coordinate 5,630 downwards.
AGCCACAACAAACTAGTCAATTTACCGCCTTTAATATTAACAGCAAAAAGACATAAATCATCGTAATGCACTATACAGATACTGAAAACTCAAACACATGTACTTGCATAAATCTTGAAGGACCATTAAGAAAAGAAAAAGGAAACAAAGCGATAAAAGTAGAAAGCCATGTCAAGAAAAGAAATTACGTTAGTATCCCCTGAATCTTGCCCCCAGTGGCAATGATGACACAGCTAACACGCAATTCTCGCATCTTTTTGGCAGCAACGTGCACAGGATCTGATGGTGATACAATAGCAACTCTGAAGAAGAAACGGAAAGTGGAAATAAGAGAAAACAGCCAATTGTATCATGTAAACAGGAACCTTAGCCTCAATAAGATATGCCACAAGAAAATTTGAAGTTACTTGGCATTTTCGGCAACGATAGTGGACAAAGAGGGCTTGAACATCCGGTCTCTAAGCGTTTCAATGAAGGCAGAAGGAGCTGAAATGCAGATTGAGAAAAATTAAGAAACGCAAGATAAGTAGAACTACCAAAGGCATATATTACTAAGTGGCCCCTGATGGAAAAGCATGTTAAACCAAAAGCAAAAATACACACCTCATTTAAGTAAAGTTATCACTTCCAAAGAAGCAAACAAATGGAACCACAATTATTACATGTAAAGAAAAATAAAAGTATCATGCTGTTACAACTAAAAGCACTCCACAGAAAAGTACTAAATCCATCAACTGACAAAATGAAGACTAAAAGTACGTATTCGCGCAAGCTTGGATGTGGCTCCCATTCACGCCAGTGGAGTATTTTAAAAGACCCAGCAACACAATCATGTGACAAGATTGGCTTCTCCTTAAACCACTAAAATATGCTTCTTATTATATTTCCCAAAAAAAATATGCTTTTTGTTCATATGATGCAGGCAATGCTAAGAGAATAATGCCAACATAAAGAAGATGGTCAAAGCTAACAAGCAATGATTTAAGAGCTTCGTTAAAGATTTATAGTATTACTTTTCAAGGATTAAACTGGTGTAGGACGTTTTAACAACAATGAACAAAAAGATAAAAAATAGAAACAATCCTTCCACAGGATTGGTGAAATTGAGATCCACACCCAATTTCTATGAGAGAGTTCCCACCCTCTCAAACAAGAACAACCACTGTTCTCAATTTTATTTTACCCCCAAAACTGATTTTAAATATACATCACAGCCTCTATTGATAGACACAGACAAACTGACACAAGAAAGTAAAGAGACTCTAGAAAATGAAACATCAAAAGCCAAAGGCACGTGAATTGAATCTGGACACAAAGAACTGTAAATGCAAAGACACATTAACTGAATCTGGATATGAAAAGATTAAACTCAAATTTATTCTTAATGCTGCATTATTCCCGCAGGGTTCAGAAACGTTCGACCTCGAACTTTATGGCTTCAAATAATTTTAGGAGTTGGAACCCAATCATCCACCATATGTTTGAATAGCCACGATATTCAGCTACAATGAGAGAAAATTTAACATCCCCGAAAGTACCTTGAAAATCCCACCCAAGATCTTCTAAAGAAATAAACTCGATAAATTCTTTGGTCTTGGCTTCTCTATTCAGTTCCGGAAGGTCGCACTTGATTTCATAGTTTCAATCTTCTAGGTGAATAATCTGAGTAGCTAGTTCCACTAGAACTACTGGAGTTGGAGGAGCCGGAGAAACATGAACAATATTGCAAGGGACGATTGGAGTTAGCATTGTTATTGTCGTGTTATTGTATCCCTTCCTAAAATTCATTAACATAGCTCTAAGTTCTTTTTTAAAAAAATCCAACTCTGCTCCTAAAGTTGTCCTAATGTCGACTTTAATTTCCTCTTTAAGAGTAGCATATTCTGCCTTTCATTCTGCCTTTAGTTCGGTCATGAATTGCTCATTAAAAACATCCATATACTTTCTGAAAATTTCTCAAACTTTCGGGGTGATTCTGAATTTTTTTCCAACTTCAAGGCTTCTATGTAGTTTTTCCAAAATTCAGAGGCTATTCTAAATTTAATAGAAACCTTCAGGGCGTTTTATTACATAAAATTCAAAAGTTATATAACCCGATTCCCCGATTCCCTCTTAGCCCTTATGCCGGACGCTTGCGTATCTGCCGTTTCTTCTTGGCCAAACTTCTTTGTTTTTTTTTCCTTGGCAAACAAAAAAAACAAAGGTACACCAACAAATTGATTCACACTAACCATTCGAGTTCCACACCTAAGCAAAAGAGATTCACACTCTTTTTGTTTGACGGCTAGAATTTCAATTTAACTGGGGCATGAATCGATGTTTGCTATGATACCAAAAATTGATGTAGGACGTTTTAACAAAAACGAACAAAAGGATGAAAAATAGAAACAATCCTTCCACAGGATCGGCGAAATTGAGATCCACACCCAATTTCTATAAAAGAGTTCCACACCCTCTTAAACAAGAACCAATGTTCTCAATTTTATAAAACTGATTATAAAAGTACATCACCACCTCTATTTATAGACACAAAGACAAACTGACACTAGAAAGTAAAGAGACTCTACAAAATGAAACATCAAAAACCAAAGGCACGTGAACTGAATCTGGACACAAAGAAATGTAAATGCAAAGACACATTAACTGAATTTGGATATGAAAAGACTTAACCCAAACTTATTCTTAATGCTACATTATAGATCCATATCAACCAAGAATAAGCATCATCATAGAACATGAAATGAAACAGGAGTAGAACTTAAAAACTGCATTGTACAATGTGGTTGGGACTTGGGAGGTACTACATGGGCCGAGCACGACAGGGGAATCAGTAGAACATCTCCTCCTCCATTATTTGGATACCAGTGAGGTTTAAAACCTTTTATCTTAAAGTGGTGGATATGGCTTAATATTTATATGGCATTTGATTATCATAGTTGCCCTATGTTTAGCCTATCCTGCAATTGATGTTGGTGATATTTAAATCCCTAACTTGAATTTCTATAATTTTGGACCATGCATGCCTCCAAAATTGAAGCACAAGAACTAAAACAGGAATACCCGGCTCCGACTTAAAGAAGAATAAATACCAAGACAAAAAGCATGGTGGACTTAAGAACATGGAGCCTTCATGCGTTGTAACTTAAATACTGATTAGTACAGTAGGTGTTGGCCTACTTATTGTTACCAACTGCCTTGGAAACAATCCAAGAAAATCGCTAACAAAAATATTAACAGGAGAAAGGACAAGGTAAAAGAAACAAGTCAAAACAGTTGAAAAGTAGACAAATAGAAAGGATCCAAGCACATTAATTTAGTATGTTATTATTCTTCTATAAGAAGTTCCTAAAAAATTTTCGAGCAACTCTATTTACTTCCATTGAGAATCTATCATCCAATACAGAGAGGAGGGGAGAAATAGGCTAAGTGATTTGAGATCATAGGAAAATGACATGAATCTCCAAAATGATGATAAAGGCATCCAAATAGCGGCTTTTGCTAGAGTAATGCAGTTCAAACTAAACTCCGCGTTAAATTAAGTCTAGACTACATCTTTTCATGTTCTATTTTAGTCTTTTGTGTTTTTCCATTTAGGCCCCATTTGGTTAGCATTTCAATTTTTAGTTTTTAAAAGCTGGCATTTGAGATATTTTCGTAGCCCAATTTTCTATATACGAAAGCTTGTTTGGTAAAAATTAATTTTCAAAGTTCAAACTGTAAATTGAAAAAAAATTAAAAATAAATTTAAATCTTAATATGCTTAGTATTTTGTCTAATGTTTATTTTTTTTTTTTTTTATTATACATAGTAAATAAAAACATGTAAATAATTTTGAAAATATAAATTTATAGGTAATAGTAACTTGAAGTATAATGAACACATAATGGCCAATATCAAGTTTCAACTCATCTTAACCCTTACTTTATCCATAAAACTTTTTAACAAATTGTCATTTAGCTTCATTAATTTAGATTATTATATCAAAATAAGCATACTCTATACTCACCATTTGTTTTGTGAAAATATTTTTTATTATAGTTTATACTTTTATACAAAACGTTATTAAAATTTTGACATTTTTTATAATATTTTAAATTATAAAAAAATAATAAAATTAGAAAATAATTTAGAATAAATCAGTGGAGTTTTTTTTTAATATAAAAATAAATCACTATAATTATATATGATAGTTTTTATAAAACAAAATTAGTAGGATTAAAGGTAGAAAAATTAAATTACAAATATAAATTGAGAGTGTAAAGTTTAAGTATATTTATTATTTAAAATATGGCCTATCTTTTCTTTTTAGCTAAAGTTTGAAAACTGAAAAACTAGAAAAATGAGTTTTCATAATTACTCTTATGAGAAAACTTATTTTTTAAATATTAAATCTAAAAAATTGACAATCAAATGAATTTTTAACTTTTGAAAATAAAAAACTCAAAATCAGTGGCTAACCAAACATGACTAAATGTTAAAAGAACAACTTTTCTTTGTGTGGATATTTTAGAATTTATAAAAGTGCTATGCCATGATGATAAAATCTTTTCCTACTCCCTATTCTTCTTAAAATATTAATCATTGATTGAAAATCTAATTTACTAAAAAAAAATTAATGAATAAGTTGTCTCAGCAGTGGACCCTAAACATAATAAAATATACGAATTTATTATTAATATATTTAAAAATAATTTTGTATATATTCGGTTGAAAGCGAGAATATATTTACTGTGTTACGACTAATGGAAATCCATTTAACTATATTCTAAAAGTGAGAACACTTTTCAAATTTTCTGTATTTTATAATCCAAAAATACTCCTCTTACTATACAAATTACAACTATTTTAGTTGATAATTTGGATCAAATAAGGATAATATTGTCTTTAACAAAACAAATATATCAACACTTATCCAATATCCCATCCAATAACAACAATGATCCCCATAGTTTCAACAGAATTTCTTTTTGTTCCCCGTAGTTTCACTTAAGACAATATTAGCGCTCAAAGTTCGGAAAATTGACATACTCGACCCCCAAATTATAAGAAAAATGATATATTTAGTACCTTTTGTAATTTTGCTCATATTTAAAAGTCTATAATACTTAAAATAAGATAACATATCAATATTAAATATCATAAAAAGGTTAACTAACAACAAAATCAATATTATATTGGTAACTTCATATATTTTTATAATTTACAAATAACTATGAGTCCAAAATAAGTACTATAATTTTAATAATTATAAAAAAAAAGAAGATAAAAGTTAGAACTTTATTTTCAAAGTTACATTGTTTTTAATTAAAATGCTCTTCGAATTTTTATGCCCCGATCTACAAGTGTAAAAATTAACAATTAATATAATCATTACTAAGAATTTAATTTAAAAGTCATATGAAGAGTTGCTCAAAACAACTGTAAAATAGATAACCTCATCCAATTTCAATATGAAATTTGGATCGTTAGAATGAGCTAGGTTAATTAATGTAGTGATTTGATTTTCACAATTGTAATAAGAGAAAATGTTTGATATTACTTTTTAACTAAATTTAATATATTTGGAATTTTTCTTAATTTAAAAAAAAATGTATGTTTATTATTTGTTATTGTTGAATCAATGTTTTGAA
>MKEJ01047203.1:0-39974 GCA_001753735.1 Embelia ribes | reverse complement strand
ATAATATGATTAATATTATATAATTTCATAACATTAAAAAATAAAATTTATTTACAAATGTTTTAACTTAATATATAACATTCAAAATTATACAACCATAAGTTAAAAAAAAAAATGAACCGATTTGTGACTGATTTTGACCAGTTTTTGACTGGTTCATCGGTTGTTAGACCGGTTCAAAATATATCCAGTTTTTATGGTCGCCCGAACCGTCCTGGGCACCGATTCCCGATTGAACCTGCCGATCCGGTTCAGTTTTTAATTCCTTGGGTAAACTCGTACTAGTACTCACTCACATTTCAAACCAAAACAACCAAAACAGAAACAAAGCTAATGTCCTCCCTACAAAAAAACTAAACACTTAACAGCTTCTTGTATACGAGCATACCCGAGATGGTATCCTCCGAGAAATATAATGGCGGGTCTAATTCATTAACCAACCGCCATTTTAGTAATGGAATATAAGCATATATAATGACTCCACGCCACTGGACGGAAGCCGCCCACCCAAGAGTTTTGCACTCCATTAATCTTTTTTATCGACCAAGATGTCGCATTTCGCAATAGGGCCGAACACTCTGAAGCCACTCATGAAGTCCATCTCTAGTATCCGTGTCCCGAAAATCTTTAACAGCTTCTATGACATTGTGCCGAATCTGACAAGATTTCAAACTCCATCCATTGGTATTTTCTTGCCAATTCCGCCGCAAGCTCCACAACTGTAAACATAACCAACACTCACCCTATTTTGGATCCAAGTATAAGAATTGAACATGAAATAGTATGAGTAGACAAAGTGATGTTACTTTTTAGTTTTATTATAATTTATTAAAAAACATTATGGTATATAATTATATAGAAATGTATTATGTTTTTCTTGGACATAAGATCTTATTTTAATCTTTTTAAATATAATTCAAACTAATGAAATTAACTTAGAAAATGAGGGTAATGCTGTCTTTTTAATGTAATTCAAAGTTGAGGTTGTGCATGGGGTAAGTTGTAATTTTTGATACCTTAGGGGGTATTCTGTAATTGTCAAAAACCTCATGGAGCAAAGTGTAATTTACCCCAAAACAAAACTTAGAAATGTGTATATTTGGTAAATTTGAACCATTGTAATTGCTAAGTATACTAACAAGTGGTGACCAATTGCACACGGAATTTTGATATTGAAATCAATAATAGTCTCAGGAATACTGTCGAGCGAATTCAGAATCGAAAGAAGCTGACAATCACTTTCAAGTTTTAGTAATAAATCATGACTTTGGTTGGTGATGGATCAACATATACTATTTTGGTTAAAATCGATTTATGCCATACATTGATTCGAGATTTGATTATGATTTATTTCCTATTTGAATTATAAGATCATTTGTGGCTATAGAAACATACGTAAGGCTTGCTTATATGCATAAAAGACAAGAGAGGATCACTTCTTTCTTATGGGAGGTTTTGAGCCATGATGGAGGTGTTGATTTGCTTCATTTTTCAATTGGATAGGTGATTGTCGCATGGTTTGAGGATGTGTTTTCTTGGATTCTTCTTGTAAGTAATGTGAAGAGTCTCTTTCGTGTATTTGGTCCCATAAATTTTGAAAATAGGTGTGAAATATGATTAATAAAATAGAAATTCTTAGACTTATCGATTGGCAAAAATGATACTGAGTTGCGGAGTAATTCTAATGAAAAGTTATTAGAAAATAAATTTTTTTCAAGTCAAAATTTCTTGGGTTGTAGGTAATTCTACATGTTTGGATAATTTGAGAATTCTTCGTCAAACATATTTTGGATTATTTCATTGTAATTATAATAATTTATTATAATTAAAAGACGTAGCCCTAAAGAATAAGTGAGTCTCGTGAAAAAAAAATCATAATGTTTTTTGTTTCTCTATATGCATGCATATTTACATATTTGCTTTCATAATTTGGTATTGGAAGGAATTAATCGATTGTGCCTGAGTAGCTAAGAATGATTGTTCATGTAACACTTATGTTATCCATTTAAACATACTTTTGATGTGATTTGGGCAAATGAGATTTACATATTTTAGCAACATTATTGGCATTGAAGTGACATATAATTTTATTTAATGATGGCGTCTTTTAAATGGATTTGTCCCAATTGATTAGTTTTGTCCTAAGTTGTGGTCCTTTATATGACGCAGTTAATGAACCTTTATATATGTCCTTTATGTATGGCCCATTGTAGTGGGATAAATTACACCAATAATCCCATAATTTGGACGGCAATTCTCTTTTGTCCCCGAGTTTCAATTCAAACACCAACAGTTCCCCAAGTTCGGGGGAAAAAACAGAAGGATTTGGTCCCCGGAGTTGAAGAAAAAGTGTCACATTTGTACCCTTTCGTGATATATTCCTAATATTAAAAGCAGATAGTAACAACATAATTGATTTAAAAGAAATAGTTTACTCTTACGTAAATCTTGTTTAGCTCGATCGATACGATTTTAATGGTTTACGATGTGCTTAATTGAGTGTTTCACAAGTGCAATTGAAGTTCGGTACCAAATATAATCATTGTTGAAATTTTTGTAATATTGTTATAGCAACTGAGTGTAAATGAGACTTGGAACTATAAAGTTCAATAAACGATTAGTTTAGTCATCGTGATGAAGTTCCCTTTTCCTACAATCAGTATTATACCATTGACATGTATCAATGAATTCAGATTTTTTGTCGTAAATGCGACATTTAAACAAAGAGAGACTACAACACGATACATAACTCGATCAATGTCGAAAATAGTTGAAAATTTGTAGAGAAAGAGATTCATTCAGTTTATTAATTTAAAATTTTCCATTAGTTTGGTTGATCAATAATTTAGTAAACTACCAAGACAAAGCTCAATTATTAGATAACTCAAGCATGCGAAGTATAAAATTAGAATCTTAAGGCATCTACAAAATGACAAGCACAAAATATATAACGACCAAAAAAAAAAAAAAAAGAAAAAACCAACGACCACGGAGCTTAAGCTGCCAAATATAAATTACACACAAACACAAAAAAAATGAAATGAAACAAAATCCGTAACGGAAGAGCTTTCTCTCTCTCTCGGCGGGCGAAAATGGATACGATCGGGATACTGATGACATGTCCGGTGGACTCCTACCTAGAACAAGAGCTCGAACGCCGCTTCAACCTCTTCCGCCTCTGGACCGCTGCTGACCCCAACCAGTTCATCAGGGAAAACGCGGCGGCCATCCGAGCCGTGGTGGGGGCCAGTGTGGGAGCCAGCGCCGAGCTGATCGAGTCGCTGCCGGAGCTCGAGATCGTTTCGAGCTTCAGCGTTGGCTTGGATAAGGTTGCTTTAAATTATTAATTATGCTAAAAGCTTATTATTAATATTGACTATTTCTTGATTGACTACTTTTGGTTAAATCTTATAACTATAAAAATATAATATAAATATAAAAAAATATATAAATTTTAATAAAAAATATATATTTTTAAGTAATACTGGCATTTGTTAAAAATGGAAAAAGACACACACACACACACACATATATATATATATAGTATTGAAAGTAATGAAAAGTAATTAGTAATAATATAAATTGTGAGAAAAATATACTTTTTTTTTATAAGAGTATCAAAAATCTTACTTTTACTGAAGTATATTTTTATGTTTAAAAAATATAAATTAGTATATATATATATATATTTACCAAACACATATTTTTATTTTTAAATAAAAACTACAAAAGTAGCTACTTTTGCTTATTACCAAACTAGCCCATTACAAGCTATTTCCATAAATAAGTGTCCAATTTTACCGGGCACTTGTTAGAAGGTTTTGTAAAACAGCAATTTTATATTTGAATGTAAAAAAAGTGGAGGTTTTTATTTTTAATATAAAATAAAAATAAATTTGATATTTTTATTATATTTTAAAACGCCTTAAAAAAGTTGCCCAGACAATCCAAAAACTTATTTGGGGACGAAATTCATTATCAACTAGTGTGTAGGCCCTGCAAGAGTGATATGGATTAATTTATTTAATTTGTTAATGATATTCCTTAGTATTTTTTTGGCATCGTCATTAATTTTATATTTATTCTCTATTGATTCACTATAAATGACATTGCAAATTTTCTTTTCTACCTTTTCTGTAATAATTTTATAAATTTACTGTACATCTTTATTCTAATATTATACATTTAACATATACCAATTGCAATTTTTTTATATTATTATTAAATTTTATTTAATATATAAATTGTTACTCGTAAATTGATAATGACATTAGAAACAAAAATTTTCCAACAAAAATCATTTTTATAAATTTTCAAAACTATAATTTTCATCATTTTATTCCAATTCATAGAGTTGGTTTTGATATATTATTAAATTAATAAGTTTTATTTGTTTGAAAAAAATATTAGATTTTGGTATATTATGAGACTATTTTTAAATAAAAATATAATTTCAATAATTAAGTTTTATTTTTCAAGAATTTTTTGTTTGATGGAATTCTATTAGGATAAGATCTATTATCCAAAAATTGGGAGATGTGTCAATTAGTTAAATTCATGTTTGTGAAAGTCCAAGGGACAACTTTTACATAATTCTCTCACTTTTTTTTTTCATTTTTTAAATATATAAATTTTTATCAATAAATTGTCATTGACATAATAAAGCTATAACTTTCTAACTTAAATACATATTATCTTTTTTTTTTCTCTCAAAGAATTATATTCTCTTTCGCTTACTTCAATGAATATAGTCATTTTGCTATATTTTAAAAATATATTTATATATATTTTCAAGAAGATTAATTTTAGAAGAATTATATTATGGAAATATTTTTAAATAACACAATATAATTTTAATAATTTATATTTTTCAATAAATTTATGTTTGTTGAAGTTATATTATGATAAGTTTTATTTTCTATAAATCCTAAATTAGTCACAAATGGAATAAAAATAATTGAATGGAGAACTTTATAAAACTCTACAACATAAATAATTTTAATTTTTTTAAATTATAATATTTATGATTTTGTTCCAATACATGGAATTGGTTTTTGTAATTGTGCTATAGATATATGTTTTATATGTTTTAAATATGATTAGGTTTAGTGGAATTCTATTTTATGTAATTTTTTCAAATAAGATAATACAATTTAATAAATTTTAATTTTTAAGAAGTTTAGGTTTTGTGGAATTATAAGTTTTAGTTATCTCATAATATTATTTTTAATAAAAACAATTATGACGTCTTCTTGTTTTGCTTGTTCTATCATTTTTTTTTATGATTTCAAGTTTTTTGGGATTTATACTATAATAATATTTTTAAGAAAAAATAATATCAATTAGGTTAGTTTTAGTTTTGGTGGGAATCGTATTATGATAATATTTCTAAATATATATATATATATATATATATATATATTAATTATGATAATATTTAAAGATTGATGGGGAAATTTTGATTTTGTGTTTGTTTTTATGTAAAAATAGTGAATATATAATATTTTAAAATGAAAAATGATTAGGAGATTAAACGAGACCTTTTAGTTTTAGTTTTAGTTTGTTAGATTTGGGGAAAATAGTCTAGTAAAGTAAAAAGATTCGCAGATTATATTGTATTATATTTGTGCATATGTGCATCAAATTGCTTCATTTAAGAAATTTCTAGATCTGTGATTGCTTAATTGATAGAATATATTTATTTTTTAAAATTTTGATTGCTAAATTAATGAACTCATGTGTCAGAATACTACGTGGCCAAGTATCAAAAACTTATACAGCAAGTTGTCAAAAACCATGGAGCCATATATCGTAATCAGAGCGAAAACAATAATATTAATTATGATAATATTTAAAGATTGATGGGAAATTTTGATTTTTTTTTTTATTTTTATGTAAAAATAGTGAATATATAATATTTAGAAAAATGATTAGGAGATTAAATTAGTTTTAGTTTGTTAGATCTGAAGATAATAGTCCAATAAATAAAAAGAATTTGCAGATTATATTGTATTAAATTTATGGATACGTGCATCTAATTACTTAATTTAAGAAATTTCTAGATTTGTGATTGCTTAATTGATAGAAATATAATTTTTTTTAAAAAATTTTAATTGCTAAAATAATGAACATATACGTAAGAATATTACGTGACCAATTGTTAAAACATTATGCAGCCATCCAGTTAACAATTATAGAATCGGATGTGGTAGTTAAAACGAGAATAATAAAAAATTTAATTTTTATATTAAAGAGGCATCCCATCACTCTCAGAGTTCCTAATAATGATAGGGGATAAGACAGCTATCTCAACCTCTGTGAACTTTATTCATCACAAGTGTCTCATTGTTAAACTACCATCTACGTTGTTCATGATAATTACATTATAATATTATATTTTAAATCCTTGTAGAAGAATGAGTCCAGTCATACGTGATACTAATTTATTTGTGGATTGAAATAATATATTCTAATATTTTTCCTCACGTGCAAGTCTTGCCCATTTTAACACCACTGGAATTTTAAATCCCCTTAAAGGAATGAACTCAGTCAAATTGAACACTTATTTGCCCGTGCTATTTTTATTTGTTCCTTATCGTTGCTGTTGTAATAATTTTTATTTAGAGTGGTGCGATTTATACTTGGAGAATTGAGCTATTTAGTCCTTTATTTGGTTACGGCTGGTAAGATCATTTGTTTTTTTACTTAAAAATTGGATTGTATTTAATTATTTATATTATGAGTTGAATTTTTGTGTTATTTTGGTCTAAATGAGATGTAAACTTGTTGTATTCAGTTTTTTTGTTAATTTAAGAAAAAATTAACTTTTTTGTTTGAAAGTTACGATCAAGGAACCCTAGTACTTGAAGTTGGAACTCTTTATTTATGTTATTGTCCAACAGGTTGACCTGAACAAGTGTAGGGAGAAGGGGATTAGAGTTAGTAATACGCCGGATGTGCTGACGGAGGATGTTGCCGACCTGGCAATTGGACTGATATTGGCGGTGCTGCGGAGGATGTGCGAGTCGGATAGGTTTGTAAGGAGCGGGCTGTGGAAGAATAGAGACTTTAAATTAACCACCAAGGTATCTTTTTTTTTATATATATATATTTTGTTTTTCATTTTTGTTTGCAGAAAATTATTTATAGTTTGTCTAGAATTGAGGAACTTCCTGAGTTTAGAATTGATTGTTTATTTGTTTTATAGAGGCGACAATTGGTTAGTTTTAAGAATTTACAACTAATGGATGCAATTCTAATACAGGCGACAATTGACTAAGCTTGAAAGATCTGTTTGTTCTTTATGGGCTGAATTGTTTACAAATGTTGCGGTCTTGTAATAGATTTCTACCCATCTTTGGCGCTTAGTCACACTGACTTGTCGAGGTCCATCTTTTGTTGGGTCGTAGCCGTAGAACTAAGACGTTTCGTACTGAATATCACCCTGGTTTTCATCTAATGACTCAGCATCTGGTGCTGTTCTATTGACCCCTTTTTGTCACCTCATCGTTACTAAAGTTGTTACAATTAGCTCTGTTGTTCGTACTACAGTAAAGTGATTGTTAGATTGCCTTTGTTGCGACTGTTGAATCTGAACCATTAGTCACTGGCTTGTGGACCGCACCCTCAGCGTGGACGGCCCAGAATGGACGCAAGCATCCTTAGCGCTAACAAAGTTTAAACACATTGTCTTCGAGGGTTTTGTGCTAAAGGTTAAAAAACATCGAATTTTTATTGAAATGCTAGAAACAACGTTGGCCTGCGGTTTTTTTGGAAGATGTAAAAACTGCAGAACTTTTGGACTTGTGAAATTTCATCAACAGACCAATGTATCGAAAATGCTTTCAGTAGTTGCGAATGACAGGTGTGAATTCGTGGCTTACAATATATGAAGGTATGTACATTGTTTTCAACATTATGTTCTAATATGTCGTACTCATTGGCATTTCCTGTATTTTCTTGTAGTTCACCGGAAAATCAGTAGGCATCGTTGGACTGGGCAGGATCGGCTCAGCAATTGCCAAGAGAGCCGAAGCATTTAACTGCCCAATCAGTTACTACTCCAGATCAAAAAAATCAGACACAAACTACAAGTACTATCCGAGTGTCCTTGAATTAGCTTCAAACTGTCACGTCCTTGTCGTTGCATGCGCACTAACTGAAGAAACTCGCCACATCATCAACCGCGAAGTGATGGACGCGTTGGGTCCCAGGGGTGTCCTCATCAACATCGGGAGGGGCCCACACGTGGATGAGCCCGAGTTGGTATCTGCCCTGGTTGAAGGGCGGTTAGGTGGTGCTGGGCTCGATGTGTTTGTGCACGAGCCTCATGTGCCCGAGGAGCTCTTTAAGCTTGACAATGTGGTGCTTGCACCTCATGTAGGAAGTGGAACTTTTGAGACCCGAAAAGCTATGGCTGATCTTGTTATTGGAAACCTGGAAGCTCATTTTTCAAACAAGGCGCTTTTAACTCCAGTGATTTGATTCTGATTGGTCTCAAGAGTCTTATAATGGTCCATGAAGGTCCGTCCGAACTAAAATTATAATACAATTTTATTGATATCCATCATTTTTTCTTTGGCACCACATTATTATTGACATCCTTTATCTCATGTTACTAATACTATTAGTAACACAATAATAAAATTGGATTTGATTTGTTAGCACCAAATCCAACGCATCATCTTTTTCCTCTAAACACACTTTCTCTACTTTATCTTCTCATTACAAATCTAAATATCAAATCTTAATTTTTTCAATCAAAACAATCTCTTTAATATATATATATATATATATATATATATATAATTTTCTTTATAATACTTTTGAGAAGATTTTAATGATTAATGGATATATTACAATAGATGTTAAATTTTTTTCACCAATTTTCATACTCACACGTCTGTATATGGAAGACTGCATAAACCTTCAATTTACTTTCCCTTACGACGGAGCATTCGTTCACTTCTATTTTCTTTTTTTTGTAAATACGTTTTAACATTGGTAAGAAGCATCAAATTTTTTTAGGAAAAAAAAAAAACTAAAAAATAATTGCGGCTTTGAATGGAAGCTTTTGGGAAACTAATTAGTTGCTAGTCTAGATACTATAAACATTAATGGTAATTCTATGATCATCAATAGATTAATAAAACCTAGAATAAAATTGACAACATAATTGAAGAAATTAGCTATTGGTAGATCAGGAAATAAATTGTATGAGATACTAGTAGTTATTAGATATAGTGTCAATAGTAATTTGAATTAAAATTTAAATGAGATACCAAAAATAAAATAATACATACCAATAGGTTTGCCCAAATTATATTTTGGTGCCAAGAGTCTTAATAATGGTCCTTTTAGTTAATTTGGGCGCCAAGAGTCTTAATAATGGTCCTTATAGTTTCAACTAAAATTATATTCGGTCCCCATGATTGTAATTACAGTTACAATGGTCCCCAAGATTTACAATCATAAAATATTTGGTCCCCATAGTTTCAAAAAGTTATATATTTGTTTAATTGTATTCTTTTTATCATATTAAAAATACTAAATTCTAATAGAACACAATATTTACATGAAGCTTTTTAATAAAAACTATTTAACCCTTGAATAAATCAGACATGGTTAGTATTTGCTACGATTCTCATTGATCAAATTAAGATGAGTCTAACAACAAGGACCAATATAATCGCTTGTTCATAACTTAGATACTATTAGTGTTTCAATTGAAACTATAGAGACAAAATAGAATTTCGGATGAAACCATAGGATGCACACTGAAAATACTAAAATGTTTCAAAAAGTTTCCTGCAATTTTATTACCACCCATTATTTTACTTTTAACACCACATTACCATTAACACTCTTCTATTACATGTTATTAATATTATTGGCATCACATTAATAAATTTAGATTTAATTTTTCAATTGGTACCACACTAATTATTTATAACACCACACATCATCTTCTACATCTAAACCATAATTTCTTAAATCAAAACACACTCTCTCTAATATATATATTTTATACTTTTTATAATACTTTGGTGAAGATTTTGATTATCATTGAACGCTTCACTAGAAGGTAATCAATTTTCTTCTCAATTCTCATGTTCAAATATATGTCATTAACAGAACCATTATACATACACATATATATATACATCTCAATTTGTACCTATATTGTCTAAACTTAGAATTCATTCAATACCTAGAAGGAAATGTTTAATCATTTATCCGAATTGATTGATTAAATACAAATGATTTGATACTCCCTAAAAATTGCCCAATACCTGCAACAAAATATTCAATTTTTATTTATCCGAGTTAGATGATATACACATAATTGATATATTGATTCCTAGAACGGAATTTTGGGGTTTATTTATTCTTTTGATGGGTTTGCAAAACGGTATTAAATGTGTAAGTGAGCTGTGTTTATGGTATCAAATATTTTAAATGTTAAGAACAATATTTTAAAATATTTTGACGTTGCCATGAAGATGAAGACATGCTTATTTTGGAAATTGATTTTGATTTTGTGAAACCATTTTCGATTTTGTAAAAGTAATAATTTTTTTGAATTTTAAAATTTTTATATTTGTAATATACTTTCATTGATATATATTTTAAAAAATAAATTGTGTGAGGTGCTAAAAATTATTAGGTATGGTGACAATAGTAATTTGAATAAAAAATTAAATGGACGTGCCAAAGTAAAATAGTGAGTGCCAATATAATTCCCAAAATTTCATGTTATTTTCAACTAAAATACTATTTTAGTCCCCATAGTTCTATTTGTAATAATATTTGTCACCAAATTTTAGAAACATAACAGATTTGGTCATAATAATTTCAAAAGGTAACAAATGTGATCCTTTTTATTGTTTTTTTCTCATATTGAAAATACTAAATTACTCAAAATAGATATTCCATTTGTCTTGTGACCAAAATGGAAAGCAACATAAAATAAAATAAAATTGCCAATAAAAGAAAGACAAAATTATTGGAGAAAAAATTAAAAATGCCTAATAAAGAACAAGTCATGTGCTTTACAATATGAAAATCTCTTGGGCTTTTTGGTTTATACGCCAGTTGCGGCAAATGAATTTAAAGTAATTTATGGGCTAGATTATTTACTTACACTGTAGAAAGAATAATATATGGCTAATTTTTTTTTTTATCTTCAATCTCATTACTTCTCATTTCTTCCACAAAATTAACTAAAATATCATACTTTCTAACTTTCACAACAAAATAATATGAATATAAATTTAATATAAAATAATATATAAATTGTTTATTGCAATTTAGACTATAACTGTGTAAAGTATTAATTCAAAATTTTATTCAATTCTATAAATATAGATAATAGCATGAAAAATAGAGATAAGTATTTAAAAATTTTGTCCAAACAGTATTTTACTAAAAAATATTTAAAGTTATTGCTAGACAATAAATCACGAAATGTTATTCTTGTGAAAAAACAATAACAATATTATATTATATAAATAGTAGAGTAAGTGAAAATTTTAAAATTGATAATTCTTCAGGTAGAGCTTTTACATAAATAAAAATTTGTTAAAATTTGGCTAGTGCTACAAAAAAAATGGAAGAACATGATACATCCTCCACCATAGTGAAAGAATAGATAGATAAAGAAATAATTAGAAGATGATGATAATTCTTGTGGAGATGTATTTTGATCTTGAGAAACGATTGTCCATCCAATAAATTTAATCGATTTTTCTATTAGCTGATATGGCAAAATAAATATTTGGATGTTATAGTTTCTAAGTGTATTCTATTGATGAATGTATTAAAATTTTGTTGTCGTGCCAGCAAGTAACGTAATCGAATAAATTTTTTTCATGGGGATGGCATTGCTTTTTGTTGTTAATTAGTTATTATTAACTAAAGAGTAGTTAATTGGTGATAATGATACGCCAACACTTGTGTGCTTAATTTTCGTTAAATATGGTAATATGATGCTTTTGCACCAATCACAATTTAAAATTCTTCATCTAACAACAAAATACGTCTAATACATTATTTTCATAAATAATATGAATAAGTTTTTTTTCGTTTGGTAGAAATTCTATTTGATTCTGATAGTTTCAATTGGATCACTAATAGTCCCCAAATCTTCCATAAGCGATGATTTTGGTCCCGACTTTTATAAAAGTTGAGATTATTTTGATCAACTCCACTGTTAAAAGCAGGGAATATAAAGATGATTCGCATGGTTATAATTATGATCATATAATACGTGCGTGTCAACATTCTGGAAAAAGGCTATTTTGATAAGCAAATTAATGCAAACACCCCACAAATAGTGGTTGTAGCACCAAACAAATATTTTTATTATTTTCTCGATGGGATGTAAGTTAAAACATGTATTTAACCAATAAATTTAAGACAAAAGTTGAAATAATTTTGACACTTTTCCTAAGCTGCCGACACTTTTAACCCAAAGCTATGGCACTCGTAGGCTCGGGACCAGGCTCGGATACACATGCCCCACTTTCTCTAACAGTTTGTTGCTCTCTCTCTCTCTCTCTCTCTCTTTCAATCTCTCCCCATCCAGCTAGCCTCCACCAAGCATGCTTAACTGGTTGTACAAAGGTTTATCATAAATCATCTGTTTTCGCATTTCAGTACACACAATTAGAGAGCAATTAGTTATTCACTTCACTTCTCTACCTCTGTTTCTCATTCTTCATAAACAGAGCATTAGTCAAATTCCATTCTTTTTCTCAATTCACCCTAAATTCTCTCTTTATTTTTCAAATTTTCTATTTTTTAGCTTTTTTTTGTATCTGGGTTTTGTGTATATTCCTCTGAAACTTGTTAATTAATTCAATTCTCTCTCTCATCCTTCAAAAACAGAGTACTTGACAAAGAACCCATCTCCACCTTCTCTTGTTCAGCCAATTCACCAACAATTCATCAATTTCTCCTTTAAATTATCTTAAGTTTACTATTTATTCAGTTTAATTCATATGAAATTAGCCTCTGTTTGAGCTTAATTTTTTGCTTCAAATTTCAGCTTTAATTACCCAATCACCTATTCTGTTCCGAGCATTAGACTAAGAACCCATCTGCACCTCTCCAATTCAACGATAATTCATAAAATTCTCCATCAAATTATCTTAAATTTCAAATTATTAGTGTCTATTTGAGCTTGTTTTGCTTCAGATTTCAGAATTTAATAGAAAAACTACCTACTCTGTTTTTCCCGAAAAATGATGCACACAAAATCAGAATCCGATATTACAAGCCTAGCCCCATCATCCCCCTCAAGATCCCCGAAAAGGCCGATCGCGTACTACGTACAGAGCCCCTCGCGGGACTCCCACGATGGCGACAAGTCATCGTCTCTGCAACCGACACCCAACTCCAACACCCCGATGGACTCGCCCTTGCACCCGTCCCACACGTCCCACTCCCGGAACTCGTCGTCCACGCGATTCTCGGGGATTTTCCATTCATCATCTGGGAGGAAGAAGCGGAACGAGAAGGGGTGGCCGGAGTGTAATGTGATCATGGAGGAGGGGAAGTACGATGGGTACGACGATGACGTGGCGTTTACCCGAAGGTTCCAAGCTGTGCTGGGGTTTTTGGGGTTTGTTTTGCTGTTTACTGTGTTTTGCCTGATTATTTGGGGGGCTGCTAGGCCTTTCAAAGCTCAAGTTACTGTCAAGGTTTGCATAAATTTCACTCTGTTATTTTTCTACTCTAAAATCTTGTCACTAAAATTTTGCTATGTTTTGATGAATTTGTTATTTCAGTGCTGAATTTTAGGAAGATGCCAAATTAGTAGAGTTGATTAAATTAATGGTCCCATAGTTTCAATCAAAATTGGCCTTTTTATAATACTAAAATACTTTTTTTTTTTCATAGCGTATCTAGTGAAACATATTACTATGTTGAATTAAATCCATTAGTACTTTATTTAACAATCAATAAATGGGTAAGTGAGGCAATTTCATTATGAATCATATGTCTGTTTATTAAATTAGATCATGAAATAAGAAAATGAATTGGAATGTCAATTATTAGATATGGGTCCTTTTGCAAGCCTGGACTTGGCTTGTTGAGTTCACTATTATTGTACCCTATTAAATACAATCTAACATGCCTTTCATCAGAAATTAATTTGCTCTCATTTTCGCCAGTTACAATTATTATTATTATTATTATTGGAATACTCTTTTCACTTTGTGGTGCATAATTTTGATCTTTCAGAGCTTAACGGTGGATGATTTTTATGTCGGTTCTGGTACTGATGATACTGGTGTCCCTACGAACATGTTTACTCTGAACGCCTCGTTAAGGATCAGCGTTTACAATCCAGCTACATTTTTCGGCATCCATGTCAGCTCAAGTCCGATCAATCTACTCTACTCGGACATTTCTGTCGCTACGGGGCAGGTATAATCTATGACCTTGTTCGATATTCTAGTTTTCCCCTAATTAAAGAAACACAGCAAATGGGAAAGTATAGTACATTAGCAGCATAGGTTTTGGATTTGTTACTTGTTATGGTTTATAGGTTGCCATTTAAATTAGGTGTAATGCTTACGTTCGAAAATTATCAGGTTATAAACATGTATCTGAGAAATGCAGTCCAAACTGAAAAAAATAATAATATATATATACACAGCCATTGCCCAAAACCATGCTCAATTCAATGTTACATATGCAGCTGAAGAAACATTACCAGCCAAGAAAGAGCCACCGGATTCTGTTGGTGAATTTGGAAGGGACTAAAGTACCCGTATATGGGGCCGGATCAGGCCTATCACCCTCCAACAACAATGCCGTTCAGGTCCCGTTAACGCTGCAATTTGAAGCACGGGCACGAAGCTATGTGGTCGGTAGCTTGGTGAAGACGAAGCATAAAGTTCATATATCTTGCTCTCTGGTTATCGACTCAACTCGCACAAAGCCTATCAAGTTCAAACAAGATACCTGCACTTACTACTAGGTTACTCGCTTCGATAGATTCACATTTATCTCGTTGTCTACCGTATCGCTTGATACACGCAGGGTAATATCCAAAACATGTTAAAAGCTTGCCTTATTCTGTAATGCTACCACAAATAAATGTCCGTTTGTATTTATATATCCACACATAGTGATTGTGTTTTGATTGAGGAGTATGTAACCAATGATATGATTGTAGAATAAATTCTTTAATTTTACGCGGAAGTATTGCTGCACAAAATCGTCAAAATTTCATAGCTCGAGAGAACACACTATTTCCCATTCAAATCAACAAATTACTTCATGAAGTGAACCCATCGTATTGTTGTAAGGTTTTGGAAATTTGTATAAATTTTTTGCAAATAAATAATATTATTAGTTTCCCTTTATGATATTATTTATTTGTAGTATTGCATCTTTCTCGTAGTCGTGGCATATTTCCCAAGGTCGTAGGAATCCATTTCTATTTTCTTCTAAGCACGAAGTGGAGAAAGAGAAAATTGGGGTTTTCTATATTTTTCCTTGAATCATCTAGTTCTGCTCACTCCCCAAACCTCAAACCTAGATATTCGGATCTCTCGTTTCGACGGGGACATTTTATTGTAAGTTTTCCTAATTTATTTTCTTGTTTGTTCTACCTCAATTTGTATGTCATTTTAACTCGTGAAATTAAAGTAGCACAACTTCTTCTTGACGACTTGTAGAACATCTTTTTGTCTAGGTTCGAGATCATCTAAGACTCATAGATAGATCAATCCTGAGGCGCAAGGGCTTTTGGGGAAAACTTTCTAGATATCTTCGAGGTTTTTAGGAGGTTTAGTAGGCATGGGTAGATTGTGAATAGCAATTTATACATCGAGAGTATGGGTGTGTCATTACGTATTCGTGCATATTTTCCTTGTATATATATATATATATATATATATATATATATATTCATAAGTGATATTATGAATGGTTATTGATGAAATATATTCGTAGTGAATTGTAATATTATATTGCTCAATCTAATATCATAATATTATTGTATCAACATCGTGGTATTGATATGTTTTGCTTCCCAATATTATCATAACATCTTCGTAACATTGTCGTAGTATCAACAATGTATTACCAACATTATTATCATGGCACAATTCGCAGCATTGATATATGATTATGTTCATTATATCACGATATTCGTAGTCGTTGAAATCGTAATCGAGGACATTTCTTGAAATTCATAGATTTTTCGTGACAAAATTTATGGGACAACATTATTGTTCTTATTCAGGGTATATTCATAGATTCGAAGGATATAAAGGGCATGCTTATCGTAGAAATAAAAGTATAACCATTCATGAAATTTCGAAAAGCATGAATATCATGAAATCATTGCATCGTGGTAATTTATCATAACATTGGCATTAATGGAAAATTGAGTCATTTTCTATTTCTTTTCGGGACACATAGTATCGATTTTATAAAATTCGTAGAAAGCAATGAGGTTATACAACCTTATCATGAAAGTCGGAAAATCAGATCTGTGATATTTCCATTGGTCGTGTTACATTGGTGGCGAATTAATGAAGGCTAGGTTGGATCATACTCGGTGGTGGACCATAATATTTTCGACAAATTGTAGAGATACTAGTCTCACTTTTGATTTGAATCGTAGTCATAGTCGTAGTGTTCGTCGGTAGTATGTATTCATTCTTATACACAAGTATTTACATGTTTACATCCGTAGCATTCATTGTTCATTCATGATTATCGTTGATAGTATGATCATTTATTTATTTTCAAAGCACGTTTATACTTTATTTTATTGTTGCATGTACATAGTTATCGATACCTCATAATCTCATGCTTAAATTGTTGATTGATATACTCAAAGATGGCATTAGTGGTTATTTATAGTCGCAGCCTCAGATGTACATGTTTATTTTATTGTCAAAGTTGTAGCAAAGTTGGTTATATATATTTATTTTGTCAAGCATTTAGTTTGATATTTTATTTTGTGCAGTGTTGGCACTGACCTTACTACTTCTTTATTTTGTATAGCATTGACGCCGATATTTCTATTTTTTCTTTCTACTGCGTATATGTATATAAATTGAAGGTGAATTTTCACTTTAAGATGTTGTAGTTATTATTGGAATGATACATGCATATTTCAGATTTTATTGTATATTGAGCTCGTGGGAATGTTCACATACTTTTGTTTCTATTTTCATATTCAATTATCATTGAATATGATTTTGGTTACTTTATTTCTTTTGCCACATAATGCTCCCGAATTTTTTTGCCACACAATGCTCCCGAATTTTTTTGGAAAAATTCGGAGCGCGACAATTATACATGTAATGCCCACACAATTAACATCAAAATCGCAAAAATCATCTTTCTTCTACGGTCAAGAAGATACAACCAACAAACACTAAGAAACCAAGAATATATAAAATTTTGAGCACTAAATACAACCCTTGTCAATGATATACATTTAAGGAAATGCTTAAATTACGGAATCGAGAGAAGTTCACACCGAAAAAGTACGAACTTAAGAAGAAAATTAAAAAAGGAAATGCGTTTTTTTGACGCACATATAGTACAAATTGGAGATCATAAACAATCCTTAAACAAGCGCCCGCCATACCACTGCACAATGAATAGGTTATGCTGATGATGATAGTATCTGTAATCCAAGCAACAGGGCAGCTATTCTTAGCATTCACACCCTGTAGATCTCTGCTGCCGAGATCCACCAGCGACATCAATGGTGTCAGGAAGGTATCTTCACAATTCGGGAAAAAAGCAAAACAGACTATAAATTAGTATTCCAAAACAGAAGCATGCACGCAGAATTTAGAAGAAAGGTCATGATTGCGTAGGCTTTGCATTGAACAAAAGTATATCAATATATCCGCATTAATATGTCGATGAGTGGGGGAGTAAACATTGAGTCATTGACTTTGTTGAAGAATCTAAAGTCACTTCACGCTGAAGTGGTATTATGCTCCAATCAGATTGATCAATAACCAGATGGTTGTTCGCTAATTAGAATGTGTACATGTCCGTGTGTCGGGCTCCCCATTATACAAGATAATTTCTCACGTATGTGGATACTATGTGATAAATAACAATACTCACAGTTCTTCTTCAGGCTCATTCTTGAGAGCATTTTGGGCTATACACAGGAAGGCAGCTTCTACATTGAAACCGTCCTTAGCAGAAGTCTCAAAGTAAGGAATGTTTCCCTTAGAGGCACACCATGCACGTGCTTTCTTCTCGGAAACCTAAAACCAAAAGGAAAAAAATGAAAACAAATGCAGCACCAACACTCTCAGCTAAAGATGACCACCAAGAAAGAACCAATTTTCCATTTAGGGAAAAAAATCAGTGGTTTGGTACTTTTTATCATCAATGCTAATTGCTTATTTCTCACATATATGTAAAATAAGATATCTCGCATGGACCCTAGAAAGGAAACAAAAAAAAAAACTCTTACCACCCGACTATTACCACCGTCAACATCTATCTTGTTGCCCAATACGACAAACGGAAAGTTTTCTGGATCAGATGGGCTAGCCTGAATGTAAAAAAAAATGTGAAGGAAAAATCCAAAGGAGGAGTTGATCAATTATTGGATCAGAAAAATCTGGAATCATTTCAGAGCCAATTGAATAAAAAAAAGTACCTGAACCAGGAACTCCTCCCGCCAGTTGTTGAGATGTTCGAATGATTTCATAACATTGACATCATGCACGAGGACACAGCAGTCAGCCCCACGATAGAACGCCACGCCTAGGCTTTGGAACCGTTCTTGTCCCGCTGTATCCCATATCTACGAAAACAGGAAAGATCAAGCTTAACATAATTAATGAGCGAATTCATCCTAATGTTTACTTCTGTAACTGTATAAATATGGATCACCAGCATAAGTTTCAGGCCCTTTGAGCACAAAATAAAAATACATCTTTGTGATTATCCTTAACAGCCGCTTAGGCTTAGTTTGGGAATGTTGTTACTTTTCAAAATCTGCTTTTAAAAGTTGATTCTAAAAACGGATATAATCCTAGTGCTTGGTAAATAAATTGTAAAAGTTGTTTTGATAAGTAATGTAGTGTTTGGTAAAATAGTTTTTTTGTTGTAAAAAGAAAAAAATAGGTATGCGTGCAGAATGAAGTCACTATAATTAAGGTTATTTTAGTAATGAATGATAGGAAAAACAAAAGCAACTTTTGAAAGCACCCCTAAGGTTGATTCTAAAAGCACACTTAGAAAAGCAGAACCATATTATCAAAACAACTGCTTTAATCTTTAACAAACACTTCTTGGTACAATTTCCAAAAATACAAGCAGAAACAGGTGAAAAAAAAAGAAAAAGCAATCCCAAACTGGACCTTAGTCCCTACAGAAAAAACATTTCAAGAGTAATGGTTCGGATTAATAGGAATTGCATAGTCACTTCAACCATTTTGCAACTCAAGTACAGGTATACAAACAATGGCCCAAGTTCTCACCTGCAATGTGAACAACCTGTCCTCAAATTGAACTTCTTTTGTCAAGAAGTCAGCTCCAATTGTTGCTTTGTACTGATTGCTAAACTTGCGATTCACATACCTGTAGACAAGAATCAATATTATCATCTGCCATTATATCCAGATTCAGCTAAAGCATCAAACATCAAAACTTAAGATTGTAATCAGATAACATACTGGTTCATCAGAGAAGTTTTCCCAACCCTACCAAAACAAATGAAAGACGAGTGCCACGTTAGAAGTGAAAAACAAATTGACAAAACAGACTTTTATAACAGGTAGATAAGATATCTAAAATAACATTGGCAATACACACCCATTGGACTAAGGCAAAACAATTGGGCATCACTCAAACTTGATCCACAGAAACTGAGTTTGGGATTGCTTTCTGAAGGTTGCTTTTCTTTAATGAAAAGCAAGTGGCGGTATTTGGTAAAAGAAAAAGTAACTGCTTTACATCATATGCTTCTGCTTCTTATAGGCTGCTTTTAAGAGTTGAATATGCTTCTATATCATTAATTACAAGAATTCCCAAAAAAAATACTACGTTCGTTCTCAATACATATCTACTTGTGCTTTTCTGCAATAGAAATGTCACTTTATCAAATTTTTACCGAACGCACTACTTTTAAAAGCAACCTTCAAAGCTATAAGAGGATACTCGCTTTTAGAACTAACTCTTGAGAGCAGATTTAGAATCCCCTTCTCTGCAACTAGAGTTTTCATCAAATTATAGTTTAGGGTAAAGTTCATTTTGACCCCTACTCTTTGGGGCTTATTTCAATTTGCCCTCTATACTTTTATTTTTTAAAATTTGTCCCCCTATCGTTTCATTTTTGTTTCAATTTGCCCAGTATCTTTTCAATTTACCCCTTATAATTTTAGTCTCTTTTCAAAATTTTCCTATATTTTTTCCTATTTCAATTTACCTCTATAATTATAAAAATTTTCTATTATAATATAATAAGTTATTGAAATAACAAAAATAATTTCTTGAAAGAGTTTTGACAAAAAAAGTGATCATTTACATGTCATATATCCCTTTTAATTATCTTTTAAATATATTATTTAGTCAATTTACCTATATAATTAAATATTTATGATAAGTTAAAAAGATGCATTTTTATTTATCATTTTGTTCCTAATTAATCTACTTACATACCAATATTTTTTTTAAAAAATGATAGTATTATTTCTATAAGATATGTATAATTAAAGTTAAATTTATTAATGATAGGAGTAAGTTGAAATGGGCCAAAAAAATTGGAGTATATTAGCAAGAGACTAAAAGTATATGGGGGTAAATTGAAAGATATGGGACAAATTGAAACGAGATTAAAACGATAAGGACCAAATTGAAACAAATGAAAGGATAAATGACAAATTGAAACGAAACTCAAAGGATAAGGTATAAAATGAACTTTACCCTATAATTTATATGAAAATTAGATGAATGAAATCGAGCCATTTTAATATTTCAACATAGCGAGACAAAATGTAAGGAAACAATGATGCTATATAAACATGTAAATCATGCAAAACTATCATAAAACATTTTCCACATCCAATACTACATCTACACAAGGTTAAATCTAGAAAATATTACTTTCCAAAAAGCATAGGAAAAAACTAAAATTACAACAATTATTCCTAAAAGTTAAGAAAACAATAATTTTGTAAAAACATTCTCGTATTTCACATCGAATTCTACATAAAAACGTATCATAAATCTGAAAAAGGTTTGCTTTTCTAATATCATTGGAAAAAACAAGTATCACAACAAGTACATTCCCAACATCGTACGGCAGAGAGATCAATAGCAGCAAATAAACCATTCTAGTTCTTTTCTTCAGAACTAGAATTTTCATCAAGTGATAAATGAAAGTAAAATGAATGAAATTGAGCTACTTAAATTCAATACATTGAGACACAAATTTCGGGAAAAATAATGCCACATTAATATCTAATTCATATTCTAAGTCAATTCTACTTCAACATATAAGATTAAATTTGAAAAAGGTTCACTTTTCTAATATCATTAAAAAAACAAATAGTAACAACAATACAGAATACAATATAGAAGAGCATTCCCACCAGCCGTTTTCATTCAATTTCTACATCTCACCAGCTAGAAACACATTTCTCATGCTAGAAATCTACATTTATTAATTGCCCACACCAATCTTTCAATAAAACCAGTAAAAAAATTTTAAATAATCATATAATGAAATACAAAAATATGTTCTTCTGAATCTTCACCAGCATTATCATTTTTGTAAAAAAAAAAAGATTTTTTAATAGAGAAATTGCGAATAGTTTTCCATTAAGAAACTTACTAAGCATTTCTAGAAAGTTTTCTAAAAACACAGAAAAATGCAAAGACTGATGTGTAACATTTCTCATCTAAGAAATCAAATGAGAGAAATCATGCCTTTAAAAACACCATTATGAATGCTCTTAAACCATATTCCAAATCCAATTCTACTACCACACAAAGTATTAAATCTGAAAAAGGTTCACTTTTTTAATAACATTGGAAATACAAAAACTTACAACAATACAAAAATACAATATAAACGTTTAAATTATTCCACATCTAATTCTAATCCTACCCAAACGATTAAATCTAAAAAAAGGTTCACTTTTCTAATAACAAAAAAAAAATTACAACAATTACAGTCAAAATATCCTGAGATCAATAGTAACATCAACGGTGATGATTTAATCTTAGCATCTAAACGGACGGAGGCGATTAAGGGGAAAACTCACCCGCTGTCGCCGAGGATGATCACCTTCAAGAGCACACGCCGCCGAGAAGCCATCAATTGACGGATCAGATAAAATAATAATAATAAAATAAATAAAATATAAATTTGAAAAATATGAGAAAAAGAGATAAATGGAGATGGGGATGAGGGGGATGTTAATTTTCTCTCTCCTCTCTCCGCAGAGAATGCAGTCAAATCTACCAATCAAACCCACCAAATTTTCTAGCCATACGATTTATTTATTTATTCGTAAGGACTCTCGTATATTTAAAATCAATTCAATTTTTTTACCAGTTCATATAACAATTAAAATTTTTAAATAAGATTGATTTTGTATATACTAAGATTTATTTTATCACATCGGCAAGTAAAAAAATCAGAAAGATATTATAGTTGAATATAGCATCACTATTTATTTATTGGTTTACTATTTTTTTTATAATTTTTAATCGCAACAAGTGTAGCAAATTACACTCACCACCTAGACATCTGGATAATTACAATGAACCCCTCGTCTTCTGAAAATTACAGTGATGTTACCCACCTTTAAGTGTGTTACGGTGATCACCCTTCGATTAACAATAATAGGTGCGTGTTCCACGTGGCACACATATGCCCAATTTACCCAAATTGGGAATTTTGTTTCTAAATATCTTTTCTGGCAAGACTAGTGATTTTTTTATTTTTCTGTAATTATGTTATTAGACTTATTTTATTTTCTATTCAAGTGACTTGTGATTATATGGTCACGTTCAACTTCAACATGATAGTAAATCGTTAGATTTGTCGCAATCCTGACCTAATTCACTTGATTCTTGTGTGGGTGTATAGCAATGTTATTAATTATTGCTCTTACTTTTGCTTTTATAAATTTTTTAGCTGCTAATGTGATATTCTCATTCTATCACTGTCCTTGCACCGCTATTTGGTGATTTAGATCCTTCCTTACTGTAAATTGATATTGCATAACCACAATTTTCAATAAATATTATTATACACTAAGTATTTGTTTTGTTACAGTTTTAAGCAAATGACTTAGCTTAATTATAATTTTAAAAAATTGATAAATTCAGCTTAAATTTTTTAGCTTATTTAAGCCAAAATAGTATGTAATCTCTCAACTTAAAAATTGTGTAGATAAATACTATTTATTTGCTAAGTAAATAAACTGAAGAATTGGAAATTATAAGATGCAACCACACACAATCGTAGTTAAAATTATTTTTTTCCTATGATAGTAAGGATTCATTATATGATTAATACTTATATTATCTTTGTGGATTTTTATAGAAGTACAAATATAATTACCA
The DNA here is from genome assembly GCA_001753735.1 of Embelia ribes. Classification (NCBI taxonomy): domain Eukaryota; kingdom Viridiplantae; phylum Streptophyta; class Magnoliopsida; order Ericales; family Primulaceae; genus Embelia; species Embelia ribes. The sequence continues at coordinate 16,388 of MKEJ01047203.1, read as the reverse complement.
AACTTCGTTTTGTTTTATTTCCTTTCGAGAAATTAAACAAAATAGTTTATAAAGTTAAATCACTTTATTACTTAGGTTAAATCCCTCCCAACATATTTTCAGAGCGAGTGGAAAAATTGCTCCACCGAGTTATCTCTCTCTCTCTCTCTCTCCCCAACAAAACCAAACAGTTGAAATTTCCTCACTCTCGCTTACGCTTACAGAGAGAGAGAGAGAGCGACGCATATCCATATATATATATATATATATAATTACACATATGTACATACATACATCGCTTGTAAACCTAACGGTCTTTGGCTTCTAATTCCAAAAAGCTCAACTCATTGATGCGAATTTGATGCGATCGGTGGAGATGATACACACAACGACCAGTTTGGTAGTTCTGGAATCTGATTCTTGTGAATGGGGCATTGATATCGTGTATTTGTGTATGTATGTATAGATTGATCCGTTTAGGTGTTGAAGATGAGCGCGGAGAGGAAGACGGTGGCGTTCCGGGACCTGGTAGAGGAGGCGAAGAAGCGGATTGTCGTTCTCATCATATGCGTGATCGGATTGTCGTATCTCATGTCGTGTAAGTTCGATTGGATTGAAATTCTCTTATCTATTGAATTATGTTTATGCTTATGCATTTGTAGTTGTATTGGCTAAACATTGTTGAGTGTATATATGCTTGGCTGATTGAGCGGGCTCAGGCCCTTTACAGGCTATGATGGTCGGGATAATTAGCACAATGCCTAGTATCCATCATTTACTGGCTAGGACTAATGAGCTATGTGATTGTGACTTGTACTATGAAAAAAAGAAAATTAAACCCGATACAATGTGCTGAAACAATACATCCTAAATGCTTGAAAGTTAGTGCGAAATTTTGAAATAAAAACATGGTAGAGGCTTGAAAAGTTGAAGAGGGATGATTACCTGTCCTGGGGCTTGTGAGAAGAGGGGAGAAAGAAGGGAAGAAAGAGAGAGAGACGAGGAATAACGTGCTCTTCAGTCCTAAAACAATGGATCGATAAGTTCTTGTCAATAAGCATGTGACATGGTAGAAACGTTAAACTAAAAGCCCATACAAAATGAGAACCTGAAGAGGGCAAAGGGAGTGGAGAAGAGGGTAAAGATTATGATGGGGTAATTAACCACTTGTCAACGTGGAGTGGCGGTTGAGATTTGTTATTACTTTTTTACCATGTTAGTTGAACTCACATTATGTAGGAACACTCAGCAATCTGAAATTTTATTTGGGTACTTGAGAGACATAAAAGGCTTCACTTTCATTGTTGTGCGAGAATGTGCTCTACATGCAGAACAATTATGAAATAATGGAAAGATAGTGCCTTTATGTGTCCTCATTTTTTTGGGGGAGGGGGGCTTCTCTGAAGGATTAATGATAACAAGTCTCAAGCGAGGGAACCCATGGACCTAATGCACGTTCTCGACCTCTTGAACCCATCTGTGGAATCGAACCCACAACCACGTGGTCAAAAGCCACGCGCTCTACCTGCTGAGCTAAGATGCTTTGTTAATTGTGTTCTCTTTAGTAATTCATATGCTGGAAAAGCATTGTTTGGCGTGCTTTAATATGCTTTCTCGGATACAGCAGAAAACCATTGATCGGAGTGGGAAAAAAAATTAATTCTGGAATTTGTTCTGCTGATGCTTCCCTTTTGAATAGCTTTCATTTCTTTTCCGTATTAAGATGCTTTGCCAGCCATGTTACATTTGGAAAATTCTACCATTTAATTGTCCCCCATATTGAACACATCATTGATATCAAATGCCGTGATTCTGTATGATGGTTTGAGTTAAAAATAAAAGGAAATAAAAGATAATGATTTATGAGCTAGGATTCGGAATTACCAACCCCCTCCTCTTTCTCCTTCTCCCACCAAAAAAAAAGGAAAAAAGATATAAAGTAATAATAAAGTTAAAAAATGCAATATTTGGTATCAGGTTGTTGCACTCTTTTAACTGGTCTGCTAGGAGAAATTCCTTTTCCTTTGGGTTTGAATTGAATGAAGTATTCTGCTGGCTGATTTGTAATTAGACCTTTTTTTTTTTGTCCAATTTTTTAATCTCTGTTGTTTACTTTGATAGTTCTTCTGGATTTTCTATACTATGAAGGGGTAATGCCTCCTTCATGTAGTTAAGGATGCATGTGTCGAATTAGCATCTGTTGTCCAGGCTGTTGCGTATATTTTGGTCTTTCATAGTCATAATTTCTTACTTAAATGTGTATTAGATTTGTTTGATTCCCTCCATTATAGTTATTTATATCATCATCATCACATTTGTGCCTCGTATTGTAATCACTTGTGTCTAACTAAAGCTATCCTGTTATCAGTGACAAGCTCCTCAGTGTGGGTCAATTTGCCAGCTGCTGCTTTGTTGATAGTTATCCTCCGTTATTTTTCTCTTGATTTTGAAATGCGGCAGAAAGCTGCTGTGTACAATAAGAAACCAATCTCTGCAAATATTTACTCTGAAAAGAAATCCTCCGAGGGTTCGAAAGCTGTAATTGCAAAGTCCGACTGGAGAAGGAAAGTGAATTCCCCTATTGTCGAAGATGCAATTAATCATTTTACAAGACATCTTGTTTCTGAGTGGGTGACAGATCTTTGGTACTCTCGTTTAACTCCAGATAAGCAAGGACCGGAGGAATTGGTTATGATAATTAACAGTGTGGTCGGTGAAATTTCTTCACGCATGAGGAATATAAATCTCATTGAGCTGCTTACTAGGTTTTGATATTAAACTTTCCCCCTTAAAAATCCAATCTCATTTTCCCCCCTAAATTGCATTTTTATGAGGTATATACTTGGGGATATGCAGGGATGTAGTTGATCTTTTGTGCACGCATTTGGAGCTTTTCCGTGTAACTCAGGGGAAGGTTGAGAAGCAACAGCCCGAGTCGCTTACTTTTGAACGTCGTGATATGGAACTTAAATATGTACTGGATGCAGAAAATAAGCTTCACCCTGCTCTATTTTCTGCTGAAGCTGAGCATAAGGTTGTTAATAATTTTTTTATCTTCTCGTAATTTTTCTGTCTGTAGTTTTGTGGTATTTATATAAATTGAAAGTTATTCATGACCTTCGCCAAGATTTTCTGATGTGTCTCCCGCACAACAATTTTGTGTGTAATGGTTCAGGTTCTTCAGCATGTGATGGATGGTCTCATATCTTTCACATTCAAGCCTGAGGACTTACAGTGCTCCTTGTTCCGCTATATTGTTAGAGAGCTTCTCGCTTGTACAGTGATTCGGCCAGTATTAAACTTGGCTAACCCAAGGTGGTAATTACTTTTGGTATGCTTTGTGGTTCTATGCATCTTTTCCTGTTCCTTACCTCTTTTTCTGTTTCTTACATTTTCTTGTCAGATTTATAAATGAAAGGATTCAAATTCTAGTCTTGAGCAAGGGTAAGGGATCTAGTACTGAACAAGTGTCATCCCAGCCCAAGTCAAGTGGATCTTCAAGGATTTCGTCAGATCAGTTTGCTCGGTTTGTAGATCCTTCAGGAAAGGGTGTTGAACTTGTGCAATTCAAAAAGGATCAACTTACAGCTGCTGATGACAAATCTACAAAAGTAGATGTCAACGTAACACTGATATCAAAAGATCCATTACTCTCTATGGACACCAGATCTACCCGTTCTTGGAATTCTATGCCATCAAACTCACGAAGTGGGGATGAGAATGTTGTTCAACGACACCACTCCGGAGGAGAATGGGGCGATATGTTGGATGTGATTTCTCGCAGAAAGACTGAAGCTCTTGCTCCAGAGCATTTCGAAAATATGTGGGCCAGAGGAAAAAACTACAAAAACAAGGATGGTTGTCATCATCAAGTTTCGGTGCCAGATACAAAAAACTCTTCACCATTGTGTAAGACAGCGAACTTTTCGAAGCAAAAAGAAAACGGTGGCCCATCCAACAAGAGTTATATTCAAAACAATTCCGTCCTCTCTAAACGGAATGGTCAATTGACAACAGACAAGGTGGTTCCCCAAAAGAATTGGAGAACATCAAGTAAGATTTCCGTAAGTTCATATACTGATGATGATGATGATGATAGCGATGATGTTGAACCAGAGAGTAATAGCTCATATACTAGCGAAGATGAAGAATCTAGCACCATTACTGGTCTTGACTCTCCTGGTACTAAAGTTTGGGATGGTAAAACTAATAGAAATGTATCTGTTTCTCACATCCACCATCCACTTGAATTTGTTGAAGGCCACAACACAAGAAAGGCAGGTAAATCTCATTCTCGTTCGAGATTACATAGATCACAATCTGGGAGAAAAAGGTCTAAATTAAGCAGTAATAAGATAAATGTATGGCATGAAGTTGAAAGAACTACCTTCTTATCCGGAGACGGGCAAGATATACTCAAAACCTCTCAAGGAGATATTAAATCAGAGGAATCTAGCGATGACTTTGAAACAGGGGCATTGGTTAGGGTTCAAGGTGGGGCAACTGCTTCATCTCTGTCCTTACCTTCCGTAGCAGGAACTAATTTTCAGAAGGATTCCTCACTAGCGAATTCCTTTCTGAGGTTAAGATGTGAGGTAATAGCACAACGCTCAACATATATTGGTACCATTGTCAATCTTTAGAGTTGGTGAGACCTTCGAGGATGTAACTCATCTTCTGTTGCAGGTATTGGGTGCAAATATCGTGAAAAGTGGCTCTAGAACATTTGCTGTTTATTCCATATCAGTAACGGATATGAATAACAATAGTTGGTCTATTAAAAGAAGGTGCTGTAAATAGTTCTCTAAAGCGTTCATCTTCTTTCTTATTCATATGATGGGTGCCTTGACTTGTGATGTGTAGCACTGGTTATACTATGGTGCTCAATGAAATGTAACTACCCTGCGCTTTGCTTAAATGTAATCCTCTTAAATTTTATAGGTTTCGGCATTTTGAGGAACTCCATCAGCGTCTTAAGGAGTTTCCGGAGTATAATCTCCACTTGCCACCTAAACATTTTCTATCCACAGGTCTAGATGTGACTGTCATTCAAGAGCGGAGCATATTGCTTGACCAGTATTTGAAGGTCACGCAGTTACTTGAACTTCCTTTCTTGTTCCTTGCATCATTTGTTCTTGTTATTCTCTTCTCCTTGATTTGGTGGTAACACTTGTTGGAGTTATTTTATCCATAAACATGGAATTCATCTAGCTTCTACTTGCCTTACTTTCGCAAATAAGTTATGGAAATAACACTTGTTGGAGTTATTTAATCCATAAACAATCAATTTATCTGCTGGATTTTAAGGCTTGAAAATAAGTCATACTCCGTCGTGTATCTTGCTTTCTACATTTCCCATTCGGAATATGTTATTTTTTCTTGTTTTCTGCTGCTATCAATATTTCTCGCTTATTTCTTTGGTACGACTTCTCAGAAGCTTCTTCAGCTTCCAGTCATTTCAGAGTCAATTGAAGTTTGGGACTTCTTGAGTGTCGATTCCCAGGTTCGCCACTTTTTGTTTTTGTCATTATTTGATTTTGTTCCTTGCTGGGTATGTGAATAGATTCTTCTGATTATTTTCTTTTACATGCCACAGACATATATATTCTCAAATTCCATATCCATTGTTGACACATTATCAGGTGAACATGTTGGTAGCATTTGTAATATATAACAGTGATACCACCGGAGTTGCTATTTTACATTATTGTCTCTTACCATCTTTCAATTATCTAGCTGGCCTTGATGATACACCAAAGCAAAGAAGCAAGGTGGTAGCGGACGTCTTATCCTATCCTAGAGAACAACAAAATGGTGCAAGCAAGAATGTGTTACCAGTGAAGCAAAATTTAGTTGCAGATGGGTCAAAATTGAACACAACAGGTGTAGGTCTTTCTCCGCAGAAAAAGAGTGCTGTGGGATTGGGAAAGCCTCTCGAGGACTCCATTGCTGACAGAAAGTCCACCACTGGGAGTAAAAGCAATGAATTACAAGTATCGTCTCAGACTATTAGTGATGCTGCTTCTGATTCAGCTCTCCCTACTGAGGTTATTATTTTTTTCTACTGAACTCAGCTTTTCTTTGGTGATAAGCCACTGTATGATCACAATGCTATGTGTTACAAATGTTTTCAGTTCTTGAAGTCTCAAACATCTTGTTATTGTGTCATACCGTATCTTGCACTTCTCGTTACTTTTCTTGATGTGTTTCGTCTCTTTGTTCCTTCAATGCAGTGGGTACCCCCAAATTTAAGTATACCCATATTGGATTTGGTTGACGTCATTTTCCAACTTCAGGATGGTGGTTGGATCAGGTATTTTCTCACTATTATTATTATTATTTTAAAAATGTCTTAAATAATACTTTGAATCAAATGAACTCTTTTCAACTATTTTCAGTTTCCCTTATTTTCCTTGATGCATGCTTACCGGTGTGTTGTAGACGGCAAGCTTTTTGGGTGGCCAAGCAAGTATTACAATTGGGAATGGGGGATGCCTTCGATGATTGGTTGATTGAGAAGATCCAGCTTTTGCGTAGGGGAACGGTAGTCGCTTCAGGGATCAACCGGGTTGAACAGGTTATGTTGATGATTTTTATTCATTCTTGTTCAAGTAACATGAGTTCGGAAACTGGCTTTGCTTGCTTGTTTTTAGTGAGCTTATGGCTACAAATAGACAGAAATTTGAGAGGGAGACTTGAGATGGTTTATGAACTTGATAACTGTGCAAGTTGCTGTTTTAATAGAAGTCTGATTTTCCTATGATCATATAGATACTTTGGCCTGATGGAATATTCATAACAAAGCATCCAAAGCGACAACGACCACAATCCTCAGCATCCACTCCGGTAAGCTCACCACATGGCCGACCTCCCACACCCAAGAAAGAAGAGAATATGAACCAATTTGATGAGCAACAACAAAAAGAAGCTGAGCGGCGAGCAAAATTTGTTTATGAACTAATGATTGGTAATATACTTTTCTTACTAACTTCTAGCTTATATAAGAAAATTTTGAAACATTTTCTTAAGTGGAACTTTTGATAATTGGTAAAGAGAATTTCCTTTCTGTACTGCAGATAGGGCACCAGCTGCTATCGTTGGTCTTGTAGGTAGGAAGGAGTATGAAAGATGCGCGAAGGATATCTATTACTTTATTCAGGTAATTTAATCTGCCATCTTAAAACTGGAGACATTGTTGTATCAGAAGTGGGTTACCATTGCTATACAATTATTATGCAAGCATCAAACAGAAAAAATGTATGTTTATTTTCTAGTAACATGCAATGTTGATGCCTGTGTAAACATTTGCAGTCATCTGTATGCTTGAAACTCTTGGCTTTTGACCTCCTCGAGCTGCTGCTTTTGTCGGCCTTTCCGGAGATGGACTGTGTCTTCAAGCAGGTGCATGAACAGAAGGAAAAGTTTGGGGAATTTAAACGTGAGAAGAAAGATGCATAAATTTTTCTTTGTTAAAGAAAAACCAAAGGTATACTTAATTTTTGTCCAAGGTTAATGAAGTTCTGTTTTCTGTTCTTTAATTCAACGAGGTACATAATTTTTTAATGACATACCTTTATGCTGTTTCAGCAACTCAAAATATGATAGTTGAGTCTTTTGGTTTGGAACTAATCTCAGGATATCTGAGATGGGTCTGGTTTGTAATTAGCCTTTTCATTATTGTACATTTCGATAAAGTTACATGTAAATCAACTGTTTTGTTATTCGGCATAGGTTGCTCTTTAATTTTTTCTCATGGTAAAGTTTTGATCTATTGTAAATTGGACAACCATGGATGAATTGGGAAAAGAGTGGGACTCGAATTTGAAATTTATTCGAGTTTTAGCATGTAAATGTAGTATTGATTTTAAATTTGATGTAAAGATTAAGGTATACAAAGCTATTTTGATCCAGAACCATTAGATTAAAATAGATAGGGAATTTTAGCCCCTTGGCCCACAAATTGGAGATAAAGTGACGAACCACATTTTGGAATGCGACCGAAATTTTGTTGTACATTCGACGGCAGATAACAAGTAGAGCCCAATGATATAATATTTAATGTCAGGAATGAGCAAGGTTCACCCCCATTTTCACCAGTACCTATAAAGATGTTCTTTGTGTGGATCATAGATGCTATAAGCTAATCAAGCCTAAACAACTACAAATCAAGGTTAGAGCCAGAGATCCTTTAAAATCCCAAATAACTAGTAATTCTTTTTTTTTTTTTCGGTAGACAGATTCACAAACAAGTAACTAACCTTCCTCGCACATCCAAATAAAAGAAATCGGTGTCAGTTACGTTGATCACATAAGGGCAAGATAATAAGCCAAATTAAATAATGCTTCGACACTGTTTTGCCAACACTTAACAAATCCAAACACGGTTCAATAAACAAAGTCGTGCCTGCTACAAACGGACAACTCAAGTCGACGCTGCAACACCCTTCTTTCTAGGTGCAGCTTCAGTTCCTACACAAATAATAAAACCACCAAATCAGTAACAATGGATGCTTAATCACCAAACACTCTAAACAAAGTAACAAACTATAGATGCATATGTTACGAGAAATGTACGAGATCCTTTTCACCTTCTCTAAAACCGCTCTTGAACCTTCGAGGTACGTTGCGGAGGTACCTCATACGCCCGGTCCCAGTTGTCTTCCTTCGGATTGCCTTCACACTCCAGTTATCTAAATTAACATTTGAATTAGTCAACCCCACAAACACCAAAAGGACGGCGATTATACAAATACATACCCACATGTATACACTTGATATATATACGTTTCAGAGAGAGGAAAGGCAATCACCAGTCCTACAAGCTACTAGAAAAGCAATTATCATTTCTATTTATGTTGTTTGGTTGAACCAAATAAGTGTACATTTTTGTACTTTTCACTTTCAAGAAAAATAAGTCTGATGCAATAAGCAACAAAATTATTATCTATACTTCTCTCAAAAAGCATATTTTTCCCCATTTTACCCTATTCTAACTTCAAACAAATATATTTTTCTCATATTTACAAAACACATCCATGATACTTAATAAGTAGATACAATCACGCAAGCTCATTATTGGGGCACTCCAACTAAATAAGAGGATGGAAGGGGAATGACCACACCAAACCCCATAAAACTAAAAATAGAACTAAGAATGAAGAGTTTCCCCAGTTGAAGAGGCTCACAGTAGCAAAACCTCAATTATAGGGGGGATTGAATAGTATTAAATGTATTACGGGAGGTTCTCATGAGTATATATATGTACAATTCAATGCAAAAGGTTCCCGCATTGTCTAGGGAGATCTGATGTATGCGACCAAACCTTTATTTTAACATCTAAATTTAGTATAGAGGCCTAGTCCTGATACATACATACATACAGAAACATATAAACGTATAATCATTCATACGGTGATACAATAAGCTACAGAGAAGATTCATTTCTACAGTCACACAGACATACAAAAGTATTGTAATTAGTTTTCATGCATAAATAAACTCATAAATGTATAATCTTTCATACAGTAAATTGCATAGAAGATCGATTTCTACAGAGGCAAACAAAAACATACTTATTGTAATTGATATTCATACTGTACACACAAGCACGCATATATCTAATTTTACTATAAAAGTGTGCAGCAACTCCAAAATTTCTCATTCTTTCATACCCAAACTTGCATCTTATGGTGGCAGGGGGGCAAGGGGGAATAGAAGGGGAAAGCCACTAAATTTGCCAATTTTAATAGAGTTTAATTCCAATGGTCAGATCTTTTTCTTTCATGTTTTTTCTTTCCATTTCTTTCATTCAGCCTTGAAAATCAAGTTTGACATGGAAATGTTGCTTCAAAATATCTTGTCTGAGTAATAAACTTGTCAAGTGACAGACCGACTTAAGAATCATAATTATTTACTAAGTAGGAGTGGTTGAAAGAGACTTAATCTTGTAAATAGTTCTAAATAAATAATTATTTTTGGCAAAAAAAAAAACTTTCATTGGTTTTACCGTTTTATTTTGGTTGATTAAGCTGTATTATGAATATGAAAAAATCTAAATCACAGAAAAACAAGTTGAGAAATATTGATATTAAATATATCATGCGTTAAGATGCTATATCTACAAAGATTTCTCAAAAAAGAAATCATACTTTGTGATAATTATAGTGGTGCTTATGTTGTGTGTGATAAAATATGTAGATTGGAAAGCAAAAATTTTGTAGTATAACCTAATGATGGCACATCCTTTTCTTGGTCAATTATCCCATGTGAGCCACCTCGACGGATAACAACCCACCATAAACGTTCATCAGGAGTCCTTACGACTAGTAGCTTTCCACCATCACTCTTTAATGTATTTAACAATTTATTTCTGTCTGATTTTTGGTATACAAATTTATTGTTTAATAGAAAATTCTTTTAATATTACTAACAAATATAAACATGCTTTGCACATAAATTTATAAAATTCTATTTAACAAAAATATTAAATACCTTTTTTTTTTAAATATGTGATTTCCGTCGGCTTGCGCTGTCCGACTAGTCCATAGGGTCCAGTGTCTCGCACCCCCGATAACTCCCAATACGGATCAGGGTTCAGCCTAGTAAGCTAGGGTGTGTGGCCTCAAGTACGGCACATGTGACCACTAGGTTGATCCATTGGGGTTAAAAATATTAAATACTAACAAAAGAGTAAAAATTAAAAACATATTTTGGATATTTTTTATTAAAAATAAAAAAGTTAAAAATAATTATAAAATGAGATACAGGACGAAAATAAATAGTTGTATGTAAAATAAATTACTATATATATTTTACAATCATATTACACTTTTCATTAATTATAAAAAATAAAAATAAAAAAATAAGAAGATATCATTGCGATATTATTTTCTTTCATATAAAAAAATAATTTATCTTAGTTATATGTGATAAGGCAAACTTTATTGTAAATAAAATTTTAATATTTAATTAAAATATACAAGAATCAAATTTCATAGGTATTTATATAAATTATATTTAGATCATAAAATCGATTGAGGTTTTGTGATGTGTGTCATTTTAATTGAATTTGATCGTAACAACAATTTTTTTTTTTTTGGTCACATCCCAAATTCCAAGGAAACTGGTGACGTGAATGAAAAGAAAAGAAAAGAAAAGTAAAGGAAAGGAAAGCAAAAGAAAGGAAAAAGCAAAAGAAAAGAAAATACAAATACAACACGAATATGTCATTCTCGCCAACACAATATAATTACTACTGTAGAGCGATATTACGAATATAATTACAGCATTCGCATCATAATAAATATACATATAACTTGTCTGCTATATATATATATACATATAGTAATAACAACAACACCACTAAACTGAAACACCAAGACTAATAATAATAATAAAAAAAAGAAACATAAACAGCGACTCAAATAACAATGGAAACAACCATTTTTACTACATTGTTTCAAGCAAAGTGCTTGATAAAAATAAATAAGAATGAAGTTATACATTGTTCTTGCCAACAACAAAAAAATAACTTCTACGCTTCGTTGTTGCCAATACTTGCTACATCAAAATTGTGTACAATATGCTTCAATGCATCTAATGATGTTCGACGCCCATCTTAGCACCTACAAAACAGATTCAAGAAGAAATATATGGATATTATACGGTTAGACGATCAGCTCTGTAATAAAAATGAGACTATACTATATATATGACATGAATAAACATGCTACAATAAATAAAGAAAGTATATCATGATCATAAATGCTATAATGAGTCATGAATGCAACACAGACCACCACTACGACACATGCTATGCAAATTTTACCAACACAGAACACCAACGTACAACTCCTATGCAAACAATAAAGTTGGGACTAGTATCTCTAAGCATTTTATAAAAATGGTCTATTTGACTGCTCGCGATTATCTGTCACTCGCATTGTGATGCGATCAAAACCTCCATTGACCCACCACTTGCATTGTGATGCGACTAATGGAAAATCCATGTTATAGGTTTCCCGAGTTTCATGTTAAGGCTGTAGGCCTCATTGTTTCCATGCATTTTTATAAGGTTGATACATTGTCCCTAAAAGAAAGGGAAAATACTCAACTCCATACAATACATACTTTAAATGATAAAAGAGAATTCTTCATAATTAAAACCATGCCTTCACTTTTCAATGCTTTAAAAATTGAGTTTTTCAATGAAAATAATGCCATACCTACGTATAAAAATGATGTGCTTCGCTAACATGTGAGAATGATAAACTATGGCATAAATATGATAATTATGCCATACAAGTTCATAAAATTAATTTATCATGTTAGGAATATGCCAAACAACTACGCATATAAGAAGCATCAATCACGTTAACATACGGTCGAAATCTCAAGTTTATAATAGAGTTTATTGTCTACCATACCTCAAATGCGTTGAAACAAGCCCATGTAAGTCCAAGCCAAAAACCTCCAAACTCTTCACCGCTTTACCCAACGATTCGATCTAGCAAACTAACTCGGATTGTCACACCCCTATTTTCCTAGAATACCCGAAGCATGCCCCGAACCCATTGAAAACCTTGGAGGGTGAGTGCATTCCCCTTTTAGGTAAAAGAGAATGAAAAATATTATTTAGTTTTGAAAATAAAAATAGGGAATCCACACTAACACTGCCACTTGCCAATCTCATAATCTATTATATGTTTGCATAAATCTACCAGAGTATGCATAAAATGAAATACCATCCTAGTAATAATAAAAGTAAACGCCCTATTTACAGAATACATAATGAGCTATATGCTCTAATACTGATATGGTATATTACATTTCGTTCTGGCCCTAAACATGACCCTCGCCAATAGGACAATAACGGAATGTAATACATGAGTCCCTCGGGCACAAAATACATCACGTCTATATAATACCACTAATGTATAAAATAAATGCATCTCACTAAGCCTCTGAATAATACAACATGAATAAGGCTGATACATCAAAATAAAATTCAAAATACATATGCCGGAATGAAATATATATAAGGATCAAATGACCATCAGTGGTGTTGCTGACTTGCCTCGGCACCTATAGTATAAGTGTTTACAAAAGTAACAAATGTATGTACGAGTTAGTCTCCAAAATAAGATGATATATATAATATTGTGCAATGCTAGGTACCAAATCAATTGAAAACTCGACTTTCCTCTCGGGAGGAAGCCCATTAATATCCTCAGGAAAAATTCCAGAAACTCACGCACCACAGAAGGAGATTCTAACCCTGGCATTATCTCATCCGAAATAGAAAGTCTAGTTATTATACATGCTAGACTAGCCTGAGCCTAAGAGAATAAGAAAGAAAAGGCTATTGTTCCTCTTGATAACACACACTAACCTTCGTAGGCGTAATCATTGTCACTCTTCGCTTCTCACAACCAATAATGGCAAGGTAGTGCAACAACCAATTGATGCCAATAATGATGCCAAAACCCAGTATACCAAACAAAAAAATCATATTTGAAAATATGATAAGCAATAATCAACTCACACTTCCGACACATACTAACGATGTAAAATTCGTTCTCCCTCAGGATAATAATATAAATAGAAATACTCAACTCCTCAAAGGGCAACTCTAACATACATGCAAAACGCGCATAATATAAAAAAACAAGATGCACCAGTATCATACAACACATATGCCCAAGTAGAAAGAAAGGGTAATATACCTCTCACAACAAAAGGTTGAGTCGCTTTAAGAGTCTGGGGTATAGCATAAGTACGAGCATGAGAAGTCTGGCCCTGCTAAAACTCACCACGAAAACTACCACCCACAAAAACCTCCAGGAGATGATCCCACACCCTGAGTAGAAGAAAAAGTGTGTGGAGGAACATACGACATTCTCGAACAAGAAGAAGGAGTTGAAGAAGGAGCAGATCCATTAGAACTACTCGGATCCGCAAAGCCCTCGGGACATCTCACATCCATGTGCCCCTTAACACCGCACCTTTGAGAAGTCAACTAAAGGACAAGAAAACTATATATGCCCCCTACTACCGCACCTCCGGCATGCCACTAAAGGGCAAGAAGATTGCATATGCCCCTCTGCACAACGAGGCGACACATAGTAGGCTTAGGATAATTACATGCAAGATGGCCCTGCTAGCCATACTGAAAACAACCGGAACCCAAAATAATCAAGTTATAATAATAAGAACAAGCAGACTTAAAGCGCCCACTATGAGAAAGAGAAGAAAAAGTCTCATAGGACCTCTTCCGACCACCACCCCTACCAAAACTCGAACCACCGCCACTACCAATACTAGCACTACCTCCACCACCACCTCGACTACCTGTGACAACCCCCACATCCTGAACAAAATGAGAATCAGAAGATTGGCCAGAAGGTCGAGGAGGATAAGTATCAATAATCTGTTGCCTCTCAAGAAATCTCTCCTCCACTAATAGCATGGCGAAGGCCACTCTAAAACCTATGCACGCATAGCTTCTCCGTAGAGACAAGCTTCGGCACATAGTGAGAAAGAAAAGTGAAATACAACTAATACTATTGCACCGTAATGTTCTTCTAAACTAAATTCGTAAACTCTGTCCTCTTTCTGTTCCAAAGAATATTGGGAAATAACTCTTTGAGGAATGAGCTCTAAAATTCCTCCTACGTTATATTACCTCAACTATATATCTCCGCATAGCCTTTCCACTACTCACCTGCTTCCCCACGTAAAAAGAATAGCATCGTAGCCATCCTCAAATAATCATCTACCATATAGAACGCATAAAAAATGTGCCCCATTCCCGTTAGCCAATACTCCGCCATTATTAGCTCCTTATCATCCTTGAATATTGATGGATCCATATGCCTAAAATTTATCTGAGCTACCGAGGATCCCGTCTCAGTACTCAGCCCACTTTCCACCTGCATACTTTGCTTCAAATTCGGGAACACTTCTTCTATCAATCGCAACATGTTAGAAGAAACATTCCCACCACCAGGTTAAGGAACAAAATCTGCTTCAACTTCAAGTTGAGCACACGGTGGAACACGAGGTCGAGTCTCGGGAATATCTTCCTCACTTCCGTACATGCTCACCTTACCAGCATCTTCCAAATCTGAAATATCCTTTGCCACTCTTATATCAGCTTCACGAATCTCCACACCTTGGGCCCGTGTACGCATCAATTCGACTTCTTCTACACCATGTCCTCCAACATATCCACCTTAAAAATTGGACCCACAACTTATACTACCATAATGTCGACCACAATCGCCTTGTCTACCACCAATGGGCGCCATTGCTTTACTTCACATCATAAAAAACAATAAAGCAAAGACAAAAGTCACCAGCACAAGTGTCTTACACATGCCCCGGAAATAAAACACATACCTTCGAAAGATAAACTCAATACCACGCCTCACATAAAACTCAATACAATTCTACCACGCATTACTCATGCTACAAGACAATGCACACCATTAAAATTAACATCACAACTAACAAACAAAGCCCACAACTACGCTTTCGACCCTGCCAAAGACTCTACCCTCAAGCCACATAGGTTTTCATAATCCGGTTTGCTCTACAAACCTGTTGCACTCCGAAATCTTGGGGAGCGAGCTATTTTCCCTTTTAAAATAAAAGAAAATAAAATATAAAGAAATGAAAAATGCCATAACTATCAACAATGTCATGATCCCATCTCCGACAACTCATATACAATATGTTTAAATATATACAACCCTTGCCATAAACATGCTTTTAGAAAATTAATACTTACACAACTTAACTAAAGTCTCGAATAAAATATAACATGTCAAAATAAGGCTATCAGAAAATAATATACAAACGAGCAACTATCATAAGCGTCCGAGCAAGCTAGGGATACTCCATGCTTGCATCCGTACCTACAATCGCATATTGAGCAAAATACATACGGAAAGAATATATATGGGTTAGATTCTTATCAATACAAGAAAAGTAAGTCTAAGATGTACTTGATAAGTATGCACATGCGACTAAACAATATCAACATTCATCTACAAATTTTAAACTAATACATGCCCTCGACATGAAAGGTACAAATAAGTCTACAAAGTACATGCTCACAGCACGAAGGGTAAGTGACAAATCTACAATACCACAAACGTATTACAGGTGCCCCGACAATGCTCAAATCACAAATCACAACTCTCTAATCTTAAACATGAATGCAACATATGCCCTCGACTATGAGTCTCGAATACGCACTGCACCATTGCATCACAACTCCGCACTATAACTACAACTCAAGATGAAAGTTTGGGACTAGTTGTTGTTGGAATTTATGAGTTTCTACGACTCACAAACTAGCAACTTTGGGGCTAATTCTAAGTGGGGTCCACTTGGATTTTTTCGGT